>VZTL01004413.1:0-14147 GCA_013400535.1 Scopus umbretta
CTCTTCTCAATTGCACTGGCCATCTGCTCTTTTCATAGATCTTCAGCTATTCCTTTCTCTTCTGAACATGCATATTCAATGAGATAAAGGAGAAAACAGGATATTGTAACAAATAAATATCCAAAGGTATGCACAGCACCACTGTGGTACTTGTCAATACAATAAAAGGTGCCTCAGCTAGTATGATCGGTGAGGTATTAAATGACTTCTTTTTTTAGAAGTATTTTTAAAAACAATGTCCACATGTAATACAAGCAGAAATATTCTAAATGTTTCAAACAATACTGCCGAAAAAAATAGGTGTAGTTTATAGTTTAGTGTAAGATGGAAACTAGTGCATAATCTAAACAATATGATTACACCTTGCCCTTCCAGCAATCTCCAGTAAATTCATAGTATGACTTCATCAGTTACCAATCAGAAAACAACCCCAAGCTCCAATACGACTTTTATTGCATACCTTGTCATTGATTTATTATAATCATGAAGGCCTGTTTTGCATCTTAACATAACTGGGCATTAATAAAAACAGAGCTGCGTTAGTTCTGCCTTTATAGATGTTTCTGGAATGCATTGGTATTATTTTGGCAGGCTGTTTTAAATTGAAGATATGTGCTCTACTATAATGCAGTTGAATTTTTCTTCATATAAACCACTTGTGCTTAAGAGAGCTCTAGGTAAACATAAGTTGAAGTGGTTTGTGCAGCAGGTACCAGATATTACAGACAGTTTTCAGTTAGACTCTTTTATGTTCCAAATGAACAGAAGAATAATTTTCTCTTTCACCGTATAGATCATGCCAGTCTCCTTCAACACACTGTGGAGTTTTCATATTGCTTTCCTGTTTGGCAACATGCTGATGTGGTTTCTCTTAAAAGCTTCCTGATGAATCCTGGGCTTCTTCCTCAATAAACTACTGAATGTTATCAGGCAGTCATTAAAGATGTACAGATAATTTGCAGATTTCAGCATTAAAGGCCATGTCTTAAGATTCTCCTGAGAAGCATTATTTCCTTTATCTTAATCATCTAAAAATATAATTACATCTGCCTTAAATACATTATGATTTTAATGTTCAACTAATTATACATCTTTTCCTAGTGAAGACAAAGCTGTTATAATCAGGTTAGACAGCAGCAAGAGTCAATATAAAATGGTTTACTCTAATTCATTTTGGCTAGGTGCTGGTTATGCAGCTGTCTCTTCAATCCAGCTACAAATACTTATTCCATGTTTTACTTGATTTGTGCCAGTAACATGCTAGAAACCCCACAACAGTGTGGCTCAGTGAGAGTAATGGCACATCTCAACTTACCACAACAGACCTTGACTGACTGTTATGCTGTCTCCTATTTTCCTGTGGTACAGTAGCTTTTAAAATGTGTTTTGTTTGGAACCTGGAAGTTGCAGATTAAGGCATGGATCACTGTGGCAAGTCCACGGCCAAAAGAAGCCAAAATAATTTTCTGATTAGCCATAGCTAGAAAAAGGATTATATCATTCACCGCTACCTGAGATGGGCAACAATTACACACTAATAAGCCGCACAAGTCCTGCACAGAAAAAATATTTAACTGGTAAAGAAAACAAGCTTTAAAGATAATAACAAAGCATTTCATGTGCAGAAGGTGCAGATACTGTGTTTCAGTTCCTCAAGACCTCTCATTTAGTAATTTTTATCTCATCAGTGTTGGACTTCAGCTCATCTGCCTGCATCAAAATTCCCTGTCGTAACAGCTGCTAGCAAAAGCAGAATCCACAGCATCTGCGACTCTGAATGGAAATATTTTCAGATCCCATGGTGTAATTGTTCTGGTGAAAACTATAGCTAGTGGCAACTCCAGCAGTTTGTCATGATAAAAAAAAACAACTATTCACAAAAGCCTGAACTGGTGAACACAAATCTGATGCCGCTCCACCAGGAAACACTATGGGAGTTCTGGTCTTCATTTTGTAAGATTCCTCTGCAGATTTTCTGTAATTTCTCGAAACATTTCTGTGTGACCTCAAGCCTTACGAATTTTTATTGACAACTTGTGAAGGGTGCAATAAGATGTCTGTTATTTTTGTAAGCCCTGGAGCTTATGACAGGTAGAGAAAGTCCATTCCAGGTTCTTCATTGCTAAATGTTGTTCTTTATTCTTCTTGTTACCAGATAAATATACAACATAGCATAACCTTGCCACCAGTGTTCTGAGAAGTGGTTATATTTCACTTTCTGTTTACCTTTCATTTGGTCAGATTTTTTGAAACTGAATTTGAA
Source organism: Scopus umbretta (assembly GCA_013400535.1). Taxonomy (NCBI): domain Eukaryota; kingdom Metazoa; phylum Chordata; class Aves; order Pelecaniformes; family Scopidae; genus Scopus; species Scopus umbretta. The sequence goes on from VZTL01004413.1 coordinate 2,264, forward strand.
ACAATAATCCAGTGATGAAAACACTTTATTTCCCTTTCTTTCCCCTACAAAATGTACTTTTTTGAAAGTGTCATCTGTATTGTAGCTGCAGTACATAATTCAGATCTTCAGATAACTTATTTGCTATTTGTTAAAGCGTGATTTTAGTCACCATTACTTTATAGGCAAGTCAAGTACTACATTCTACACTGGATTTTGCTCCAAAGCTTTAAAATGGCAATAGCCAATGATTTCCCTTTGGAGAAGAAGCATTGTCTGCTTGTTTTCTTATTGCAGAACACACTTCACAGGATTCCTATCTACTATGTGTCTTCATTCTCTAATGGGAATACGCCTTTTGTTGGGTTTAAAGTTTGTTGGTTTAAAGTCATGGGGCGCAACAGTTTCATTGGAGTTGGTTTTCTATTTCTCTGCTTCACTGCAGTGATATCCCTGATAATGACATCAATCTGTGTATGTATCCTAGTTCTGTACAAAGTATGCTTCATTTCCTCTGATTTTTCCAAAAGAAAACTCAGAGTCATAAAAATGAGTAACATCTTTTTCTTCATATGGAGATCTCTCAACTCCCTAAGAACAGTTCATTTGCGACAGGGGATGTTAAATAGCTACATGAGCTGGGTAGTTTAGCAATATGCAGAATAACTAAGGAAAAGGTATCCAGGCTTAATCACTTCTGGTTAAACACAGAACTATATACAAGTAAAACCAGCAATAAATGCCAGTATTTTGGACCCCGGCCTGTGATGGTGCATAGCTCTGTGCAGGTTTGCAAAACTGATCGGAATCAAAGAAGCAGGAGGAGGCTGCCTTTCCTTGCACCACTTTGCATTGCTCCCTGTGGCAGCATTTGCACTTTTCAAAAGAAGACCCGCTTTGAAGTCTGCCATATACAGCCATATCGGACACATACGGCATCTAAACCAGATAAAGAGATAAGGGAGGGTAAGCAAAATCCTTCCTCAAAGGAAGACCTTCCTTTATTACATCCCATATGTGCAGTTCTGTCTCAAGAACTATTTGCATTGTCAGAATTTTTCCTGCGCTATTATTTTCTAGAAGAAAAATCAGTGCCATGTATTGTAGGCCACAGAAGTTTCTGATGAGCCTGCATTTCTTTCCGGGAAAATCAAAGAACCATCTTGCAAGTTCTACTGCTATCACTACCGAATGACTTCAAACCTACTCCTAAAATCCCCCCTCTGTGTATACTCACTCTGTCTTTACTTTTCTTCTCTATTTATGAGAACACATGCAGTTTAGAACTCACTTAAAACCTGGTTAAATTACTGGCATTTTTGTTAAAGTTTGAACAGCATTTGTAAAATGCATGCACCAAAAAAAATATTCTCTTTCTCAGACCTGAGATAGTCTGGAATATATAACCCTACCAGCGGCTAGTCCCAAGTTATACAATTCCATTTGCAGAAATGGCTGTACCTAATATTGTTTTGCTTCCATTTTCAGAGAAATCTGTGTACAGCTTTAATTATGTTGGTTTGTATTGTGTGTGCTGCATGTGCTGGCTGACCAAAGCAATCATTGTACTTGTTGTTTAAGTGCCAGAAGTTTTGGGTTTTTTTCAGTCTGCACATGGCCTCCACAGCTTTTTCCATCCTGTTAGTAATCTTTTATTTGTTAATCACATTGAGAAGACTGCTGTTAAAAGTAGAGCACGGTGGAGTTACCAAAAGTATGTGCACAGAGCTTTCAATGCCCTCTAGTGTTTCTTCCTTGCAAATTAAAATGAAGTCAGTGAACATTTGTTAGCATGGTTGGTTAGTTGGATTTTTAAGTCCCTCTGTGCATATTGAAAACAAACCCATTCTAAATACAGCCATATCATGAAACATAAGATGATTAAGTAAAACTGCCCTCAACTGAGATAGGCTGTGGAATGTTTTCAGTGTTTGAAATTAAACCAGTGAATAGCAGGCCTCTCGACTTCTCTTGCAAACTGTAAGACCCCGTTTATTGGTAAACCCATGGCATTCCCAAAATGTAACCCGTGTCCTAACCCAGGCACTCAGGACATGCCTGCACAAGAAATGTGATGTATCTACAGTCACACAGTGAGAAAGCAGCCATGACGCTACCTATAGTTAAGGAGCAAATCTTCCAGAGGTTTGGGGCACAGGATTAGATAGCTCTGCCCCTGCAGTGCCACAGTCTCCTTTCAGCTGTGTGATCCTATGCTTGATCTGGATCAAGATGACCTAGTGCATCTGCTATATATGGAAGAAATTGAGGAAGTAGGAGACTATGTCAGATCAAAGTGCCTTGATAAGATGGAAGGCAAACAAATAGCTGAGATTTCAGAGACCGGAAGAAACTAGAGTTGCACAATAGTTTGATTAGAATGGCATTATCTCAGTAAGAGGGAGCATCCTGTCCTAAACGAGTCCATGATTGTCCTGATTTTTATGTATGTACATGGTGAGAAATAGCATGGATGCTGGAAGACAACAGGCAATCAAGACAACACATGACACAATGTATTTACAAAGTTGTCTCCCCAATGACAGAAATCATAAGGACTACATTAACATCAGGATTTCATCATCTAGCTAGCAACTATCTAAGAAATAACAATTATTTTTAGAGCTGTGAATGCTTTGACTTCCTGATACGTAGCACAGCAGCAGTAATGTATCGTTACAGCACTGTGCCCAAGTGAACCAGCTTTGATCACACTTTTACGGTCAAGCAACTATCTTATACTGTATTGCTCTTACTGTGTAAGGTTTTGGCTCAGTAGCTGAGAGATCTCTACCCTCCTGCTGTGGGCGCTCATGGAGACATGCCCTTAGTATCTCTTTACATTAGCTTCCTGGTCAGCAATTTCTGAACATAAAGGTGCTTAGTTCTGCCTCATTAATCTGAAAAAAAATACCATTTTTGTTCTTTTTAATACTTCAAATACATAAAATTAAAACAAACAAACAAAAAAATCCCAAAACAATGTTGTGACAAACTCACAAACTGTCCCTTAATCATTTATGACAATTTACCTAGTTATTGGCTTGTTTATTCTATGAATGTATTGGTGTTTATTCTATGAATGTATTGGTTTTGTAAAAATTATGTTCTTGCTTCACAAAAAATTATATGCAAATCCCCTTTAAAAAGTAACATAATCAATACAGTGACACACAAAGTGGTGCTTAAGGGACAAAGTGATCATAATGTTCCTATCAGTCACTGAGGAGGAAGGAAGGGTAAACTGCCACGCAGAAGAAAAAAATAAGCCATCAAGCAGAAATAGACCTTTTTAGTCTTTCATAGTCTTCACAGTAAGTCAGAGTCAACAGCAGTTAACCCCTTTGCCTATGTGTAAAGTTTCATGGCAGTTTGTCATCCAATAGCTCCAGCATTCAATAATTTCAGCAGGAACAAAATTAGGCTCAGCGTTTTTCCCAAGTGGTTTGCTTTACTGTTTAAGGGCAAGGTAGGTTAGGAGAGACCTTGCAGCTAAGTTTTGGGGGAAAGGGTTTCTTTTCAGTTTTAGTGTTGAGATCTTGGTTTCCTTTTACTGTTTGTGCAATCCTCAGAATCAGAAAGCTGCAAGAGCGACAGCGCTGATGGAGACTGAAATCTAAGCTAGAATTCTAGGTAGTTTCAAGACGTTGCTGGAATTTAGGGTTCCCTGCTTGGATGTCACATACAAAGGATTTCTTTACACTTTTCCTGGGCTTCAGTTGAGGACTATTTAGATATGAAGCAGGAAATAGATTACTTAAAAATGAGATGCTATCTTTAATTCTCTTATTTGCAGAAATAAATGTGTAACTCCTAGAAATTGAATTCTTAGGGGTACATCCTCAGGCACTTAACTTCCCATTGATTTTGACAGGCTTTAGGCATTTGAAGTCCTTTCAGGATGTAGGTCTTAACCTCAATTATGCTTTTAATTCTGAGCACCATGGGGAAGCCCAGAAGTAATTAGAAACAAAGAAAAAAAGAGCGGTGAAGTTCACTTTTAGCTGTAGTTCTTCATCATCCTCAAATCTACACCAGCTGAAGTCTAGAAATCAGATTTTAATCAATAACTTTTTACACATGCCCAGAATGTTTAAGCTACAAGAAGAACTTTTCTAAAAGTCCCTACAAACTGGTAAGTAATGGATAAAGATTTAGAAAGGCCAGGAAGTAATAATGATAGAGATCGAGAGAATGTTGTGCCCTTAGTCATTTGACCTGAAATCGTGATTGTGAAAAGCGGTAGTTTATCTGTATGGCAATGATCTCAAAAAAGTGATTGGAATTATCATTAAAACTTTACTTGGCACCAGGTGGTGCTATTCTGCTTTTTTTAAAAATCTTGTGCGCTACTAAAATATTCACGTTTTACAAGAAAAACCCCTGGTTAAAAACTAAATGAGTGAGAAAAGTATCTGTTTTCTCAAGCCATAAGTCAATTGTGACTGCTTCTGGTGTTATGCATTTATAGGCTTAAGAAGCAGATTCTCAGCACACCTGATAGGAAAATTTCAAAAAGTCTTCCGCTTTTAAAATAATCCTATGTACCTCGTGATTCAACTAGTTATATAAATTGTTTAAGCCATAAAAATTCTACAGATGCTTTTTTGAAAGTCTCACACAAAAAAGAAAATTCAGCTTAATGCAAAAGCGCTGGTTGTGAGATGGCACATACAAAGGAGGCGTATTTGCTTGTAAATTTTTAAATTACAGACAGGCTGCCTAATCAATGTTCCATAATTTTCCTTCCCTTCAGAGTGCAATAAGATTAATACACAATCTCAACATTGCTATTACATGAATATACGACAGAACATTTTTTGCTATGGTTACTGGCAATGATTGTGCCATATACTGCATCACCAGCCCCAAATATTAATTACCATAAGTCAAATCATTAACCATTAGATTTCTTTTTAATTGTGAGATCTGAAAATAATAACAGTATGTTTTTGCCTTCTTACTTGGTACCAGTAAAGTTGAATTTTCAGTTCTACTTTGAAATTTGAAAGTTGAATTTTCAGGTTCTACTTAGAAACCACTAGGATTGAGTATAGGAACAATTTTCTTTGAAATAAAATTAAATTTTCACATGTCTCTGGAAGCTGGACTTGGAAAAAAGTGCTTAGCTTTGTAAAAACAAGAAAAAAATCAAGAGCAAACATTCAAGTGAAGTTTTTGCAAAGAAAACCATAATGCAACAACATTGTGCTCTTTGCCTTGGATGAGACAGGCAAACAGGCCTACTTGCTGCTTGAAGGGAGAAAAAAGATGGAAGGAGTGAGCCTGCTGAACGTGAAAGCTTTTGCCTCCAGAAACTCAGATGAGTTCAGAAGGTGGGGATAAGAGGGAGAGAGAGCCTTAAAATCAATTCTAGAAAATAAACCTGGGGTCAAAGTTCAAGGGTTTTTTTCTTTATTTAGCATGTTTGCCAGATATACTTTGTCCAGATGTTCATATAAAACATAAGTTGACCCTTTTTATGGTTCTCATCTATTCCTCAGAAGACCAGATGGTCACAAACCGCATTTATGGACAAATTTACAAGAACTTTATCAGCTTCAGTTGAACAAAATCTAATTATGTTTTATCAGTCTTTGCAATATATCAATAATCTAATAATTTTTAGAATAGCTTTTTCAATTAGATTTAGATTCCTCGTTCATAGAAAAAAATTGTCTAAGAGGAAGCAATAAGAACCCAGCAACTTTAAAGGCCATGAAGGAGCCACATGTTGCCACCCTATTCCCACTCTTCTGCAAACTGAAAAGTCTTTGCAGAGGGGAACTGATAGATTGATATGAATTGAGTGACATCATCCTATGCTGCTCTTCAGTTTATCAGTTACTCCTCGGACTAATGGTTTAGTCTAGTGGACTACTAATTCCTATTTCCAGGGGTTCTTGCATTCCTGACTTTGCCAGTTTGTCATAAGCATTGCCTTCGTGGCTGGTTTTGAAGAGGTCCCAGAATTACAGGAAATGTATCTGACAAATAAACTAGATTTTCTCTCTTGCTGCTAGAAGGCTGAACTGAAGGCAGACATGGCAACTGCACACAGTGTCTAGTGCCCCTGCACTCCAAGAAGGACAGATCATTAAACTCGGCATAGCAGAGGTAAGCCTTCTGCTCTCTGCAGTGCAGTGCTGATATAATACAAGTGCATTAACAGGACAACAACTTGGGGAACCCAGCTTTCTCCAGACAGACAGGAAAGAAGGAGTTATTCCTCAAGTGATGCAGTAACACCAAAATCTCTTTGCGGTTTTGTTTTTTTTTTTTTTCTAATATCCATCCAGACTCAATTAGAATAAAAAGCAAATCCAGAGGTGGATGTCCATATTTGATCCTGTCAGAAGTGAAAAGTATAGTATTGCCTCTGCCTCCTATACCCTTGATAGCTGGTGGTGGAAAGGAGGCAGAGCCTGGAAGCATCTCCTTGGCAAATACACCCTACCAACACCACCCGTCAATCTTTTAAACATGGCGACAGGCAGTAGCAGCCTGAGTATGCATCTTCTGGTGAGTGAGAGCCTATCCTGCTGCCGGAGAACAAATGTCCACTCCACAAAATAGCCATCACAACCCACTATTAGTCAGCAGAAGATCAAGTAATTCTAGAAGTAAACCAATATCGGCTTGAAGAATGTTTCTACACAGAATGGCAGAATTGATGCATATTCATTCTTTATGGGTCATGATTCTGAAGAACTGTATTCACTAATGCAAATCACTGCTTTTCACTAATCTTTGCAGTTATTCTTGAGCTTTTAAGACAGTAGAAGCATATTTGTAAATTAACTCACTTACCAGAAAAGGCAATATAATACAACACTGAACAACCTGCTGCTAACTGATCAGTTTCCTTTATGGGTTTTCATCCCTTGTGGTAATGTAGAGCCCCTGCTTGCCTGCTACATCCAAAGGTAAGCAATCTCCAGTTTAAAAGTAAAAGGTAAACTGCACATGACCCAAACAGATGGAAAAGAAAAAAAATCCTTAGGCTGTCAAATCCCTCTGTTCTCAGATGAGTAGAAAATGTGGTCTCTGGTTCATCGTTCCTGGATCCCTTCAGTTACCATAGCTTAATGCAATAGATATGTGAACTTGACACTCTGCTGCCACAGTTTATAGCTTGGCATAACAAAATAAATGGAAGTAGATGGGGGCTTAAGTTAGTATGCTGGACTATGAATTGCAGCTGGTAAGATGCATTCTCAGTGCTTGTTCTGCTGCCTCTGTTACAGGGGTAGTTTCATAAGAAAAGAGGTGAGGAAGCATAGAACAGCCAGGAAAGTAACCTTGTGCTCAAACAACAAGTTGCTATAGCCCTTAGTTTGGGAACTGAGTGCAGTAAGGTACAGTCTCCCTTACGGGTGTAATTGAGCAGAAAAAAATAGCTTTTCCTACAAATTTATCACCAGGACAAAAAAAGTTACAGGCAAAAAATTGACTAAAAGAGACAAATCCTCCAAATCCTCCCTGCTTGGCACTCCTCATTGCCATTAAATTCTTACAATCTTGTCCCAACTTTTGTCTTATCCAGATGCAGTCACAGACAACCCACTTTCCTTCAAGCCTTATACTTAACCCATCTCGGGTCTGCAGCCAACAACAGCCCACAGTCAGCTACTGCCAGGATATCGGACTAGGAAGTATGTGTTGCCTCAAAAGGAGGGGGCTGATTAATAAATATTTAATATTTTGCCCTCCAAATTCAACGGAAGGAATGGAGTCTCTTCCAAAAGATTTTAACTATCCCCAGAGTGCTAACGTCTCACGGCTAATGATATAAATACTTCATACATATGTACTTCATACACATGAAGTAATGATAACCTGATTTCCATCTCGTGCGGCTGACGAAAGCAGGTTAGTCTTTGATCCCTAGGCACGCTAAAACTTACTAGCCAAGTCAAGGAGGTCTAAGGTCTTCGAATATAGCAAAAGTAGCTTTACTACCTCTTTCAGTCTTTTCCAAAAGGGGATTATGATTCAAAAACCTCTGAGCCTGTCAGCATATGAAAAAGTTTCAAAATCAAGAGCCTGACAACTGTTTCTTTAAGGAAAAAAACCCCACACTACAATCTCAGAAAGAGATCTCTGCCATAAGCATGGCATCATAATACTTTGCTATTTCCTTTTTTTTTTCTTCCTTTCATATCAGAAGCACCAGAATTGCTCTTTAACAAAGCAGAGGGGCTTTCATAAGGCAGTTCAGCTGGCAGTGAAAGTACCACAAATGGAAGAGGAGCTCAGGCATACTACAATTATTTTGTATGCAGGGTGCCTATTAAAATTTTTTTTTATTGTCATTGCTTTGTTTTCAACCTGGTCAAATTTCCTCCTTCCCCGATTCCCAATGGTTTTGTTTCTGTGCATTGCAGAACTGTTTAATCTTTCTCCAGTTGCATGTATTTCGTTGGATTCGGGAAATACGCTGTGATGCCGTGTTCTCTGTGTGTAGTTAGAGTAAAATACAAGAGCTGACAGACTTCGAACAGAATGGTGACCTTCCTTTTTTCTGTGGCCTATTGCACACGTGCTAAAATCTTACAGAAAATACAATGAAATGGCACTTTGTATTTTAGTGAAACCTCAATCTGTAAGACTCAACTAAAACAATTCTTGTAAATGTCAAAGGCTGGAGGATTTGCAGAAGTTGTGTTAGAGGATTAATCCTAGCTCAGAAGTCTCTCTTTAACTTAAGAAACTTACGCGCAGCTAAGGTAAGACAAATATATTCAGGAAAAAAAACACATGGCTTTGAAAGTATCCACTGTATCACTTTTAAATTTCTGTTCCGTTTTATTTTCCAGGTGTGTCATCCATAAATACTGAGCCTAGGCACACCAAATGTGGTAAAAGTTTAATTCATATCTAGAAAAACATTCTATCTGAATTTAAATTTTTCCTGTTTATCAGCAGCGTCGTGCTGTTGGAGCTGTCATATCATAAGCTACACAAAACCCAAGTCACCTTTTTAATTTTGACACGTTTTGAGGCGCTCTCTATTTATATTTACATGTTCTAGGTTTGCTGAGTTGTAAGCAGTTCTAATAAAGATCTTTACAATTTATTTTAAGCCCATCTAAAAGTACAATATTAGTAGCAGATGATGCTATCATTAAGCTTAGCATTAGGTCAGTAGTTGTAAGAAACAAAAATTGATTTCTGTGAGAAGGAACCCCGGGACAAAGAAAAGCTGACAAGCATCTTGGAAAGGCCTTCTGGCAATGCAGTGTGATTTGATGGAAATGTTTGGGGGTTTTGTTGTTTTCTACCAGCAAATGCCAGCCCTAGAAGTGGGTTTTGTGTTGTCCTAAGCGAATTGGGAAAACACGCCCCTGTTGTGTACAAAATTAAACATCTCTGCTCCCTCAGGGAATAAAAATAATACTAAGAGTGAAAAAAATACAGCAAAGTAAATCTCTGCAGCCTTTTGCTCTGCTGCTGTTTCATAATGCTGTTCTGAAAACCACATTGTACAGGACTGATGGGAATCTAGCAGTCCGGATAAGCTGCTGAAGTCCCAGATCTACATTAAATTCTAGCCTAAAATTTATAGCCTCGGTATGCACGTGTAGGGACTTTTGCCTCTCATTTCCTTGAGGAAAATACACACAGTGTCAGCAGCTCTGGCTCCTAATCATGCTGCTGTCAGATGCTGAGCTGCCAAAGGCTGATTACGTCAAAGAGGAATTACAAAATATATTTGGATTAACCAACGTCTCCTTAAGCATCATCAGCTAATCTTTGCCTTTTTTTTTTCCAATTCAGCACATAGACAAGAGTTTAAAATGACCTGCACTGTCTCTTTCCCACTGTCACAGGGCTCAGTTACCAGAGCAGACACGCTGCGAAGACACAAAAGTAACTATAACTATGAACAGGAGGAAAAAATCTAACCTTCGGATCCATACTTCCAAGAACATTTGTATATGAAATATTGTAAGCTTCAGATCACACATTGCCCACTGGTGCAGTCACCACTGGGTTGTGCCTAAGTGGTTTCTTAGAGTGATGGGGACACAACTACCATGCAATCTCCACCACCTTTCTGAAATCAAGATGTGGGTATTGCAAGTTCTACTCACAGTGCCCACTGTGGAAGCATTATGCTTATTTTGATACTGTACATCCCAAATTCCTCCAGCCACTGGAGGAATAGACCCCAAATCCTGGTATACCTCCAGCTTTCCTAGCACCATAGCCCTGGTGCTGAAGATCATGGTTTTATGGTCGTAATCCTAGATAGTACTGTTGCTGCTGCTCACCTCAGTGGAGGATGGTGTTGCCCACATCTTTGACAGTAGTAGAATTCAGAGGAGATTGTCCTTCTCTTAAAATTTCTAGCTGGTATCAAAGAAGAAAAGAAAGCAAAATTTAAAAAAGCAGAAAATTGTAAGATACCTACATTTTAGAGTCACATGACTTGGCAAGAATCCCAGCCACAGCCTCATGGTGATTCTGCATTCACCCTCTCCAGACTGAGCTGTTGCCACTGTCTACTCAAGCCAAAGACTTCAAGAAAGCTGAAGCTTTCATTCCATGTAGTGGTCAACATCCCATGGAGTTGGGTGCTAAAATATTCAATGGATTTCAACCTGTTATCCGTTGCGTATCATGCTAACGGTCCTCCTCTTAATGGTGTTCCTGGGAAACAACTTAATTGTTGTGTTGCTATAATTATCTCAGACACAATAACTGAGAGAAACTACAAATGATGTTTTTAATAACTGATTGCAAGACCTTATTAGCTATTGATCTTAAATCACCTATAGAAGAAAATACAGAGATGACGACCACATCTTGAAAAATTCTAAACATTAGAGAAAACTGATGGGAATTAATGGGTAAGAACTAAAAATGGGTCACACCACTTTTACAGATTCACATTCCTGTTCATTCAATACACTGTGTCAGAATTTTGCAGATGGGAAACCAGTAAGGAGTCCTGTAACTCAGCAATCATCTGAAAGTGCTTGCAATTACTGTTTTGTGAAAGAGGGAAACAAAGACTGGATTAGATTTTGTGGAGTTGATAATTTTTGATATTAATATTTAAGGAAGTAGAATCAGCTGGGCAATTTCATTATTTCAAGCAACAGGATAATACGTGGGAAAAAACTGTTTTCTCACACAATGGGAGCTGTGGATGCAGCTCTGGGAAAAAAAAATCTACGGGTGCAGTTAGGAATGATTTTGCTGCGTTTATATGCAACTTGTGTTTTCAGGGTTTGCTAGCTCCTGAGAGAAACAGTACCGTCCAACACCTCGGCGGCCGGTAAGAGGTCAGGGATGGACCCCCGGCAGGGGCAGGCGGCAGCACACCACCGTCCCTCAGGGCCACTCCTGCTGTCTTGAACACTGTGTTCAGTTTTGGGCCCCTCGCTGTATACAAGAAGGACATTGAGGTGCTGGAGCGTGTCCAGAGAAGGGCAACGAAGCTGGGGAAGGGTCTGGAAAATAAGTCTTGTGAGAAGCGGCTGACAGAACTGGGGTTGTTTAGTCTGGAGGAGGCTGAGGGGAGACCTTATTGCTCTCTACAGCCTCCTGAGAGGAGGTTGCAGTGAGGAGGGCATTGGTCTCTTTGCCCAAGTCACCAGCAATAGGACGACAAGAAATGGCCTCAAGTTGCACCAGGGGAGGTTTAGATTGGATATGAGGAAAAATCTCTTTACTGAAGAGTGGTGAGGCATTGGAACAGGCTGCCCAGGGAGGTGGTGGAGTCACCATCCCTGGAGGTGTCCAAAAAGCGTGTAGATAGAATCATAGAATCATTAAGGTTGGAAGAGACCTCTGAGGTCATCTAGTCCAGCCGTCGACCCAGCACCACCATGCCTACTAAACCATGTCTTGAAGTGCCACATCCACACGTCGTTTGAACACCTCCAGGGATGGC
>VZTL01004413.1:20653-34612 GCA_013400535.1 Scopus umbretta
ACGCGTTCATTATTCCTCCCGCCAGCCGAAGGAGGCGGGCGAAGCTGGCCCTTCTGCCAGGCGCTGCGCTAAACCGACAATTTGCCTCCTCCCGAGGCGGGCGGCCGTGCGTGCCGTAACACCGGCTCGGCCAGGCCCGGGGCTCTGAGGGCGGGCGGCGGCGGGGCTCTCCGTGGGCGCGGGGCTGACGGGCGCCGCCGCGACCGTTAACGGTCCGCGCGCGCGGCGGCCCCGGGGCNGCTCGTGTATGATTTGGTTTAGTAGGCATGGAGGCGTTGGGTTGACGGTTGGACTAGCTGATCTCGGAGGTCTTTTCCAACCTTGATGAGTCTATGATTCTGGCTGCCTTAGCATTGGAGGTGCAGTCTTCCTCTTTTAGTAGCCTGTCATTTTGGGAAATGGTAGGTGAGGAGCCAACTCTCTAATACCAATACATATTATAAAGCGAGATATTCAACCACTAGGGTTTTAATTCATATAAAAGTGTACTCTCAGTCTGTTCCCTGCATTAAAGCAACTTTGCTTGACAGTTGAAATGTGTATTTCGAGGTCTAATCAATGGCATTTTATTTGGCATGTTATTTTCACTCTGTAATGCGATAAAGAAGAAAAAAAAGATTTAAGTGGGAGAGGTTTGAAGTGTGTTTAAGTATACTTTGTTTTGTAGTTGTTCCATACCTCTGGCTCAGTGAGAGACAAAGCTGTTGGATGTACACCTACCTTATTTTGTTCCTATGTTTATAAGCCAGAACTCAACTGTAACACATTTCTGCCTGAAGCCATGTTGGGTTTTTTTTTTCCTTTTGTGTGTGTTTGGGTTTTTTTTCTATTACAACTCTTTCATCTAAAATGCCTTTTTACTGGCGTTCTTTATATATGTTCAGGGGATAAAGCCGTATTCCACAGTTTTCAACACAAAACAGTGTTACAATACTGTTGGATAAATTGAAATGCATCTTTTCTATCACTGCATCAACAGAACTGTGAAGCTTTAATTTTAGGTCCAAATAGTTTCTTCTGTTGGACCTATAGCCCTCCAGCTTTCTGAGTACAGAAACAAGAGGTCAAAATGTGACTTGTAATGAAAGGGGAGGGAGAAACAGAGTACAGTTTTGCAAAGTCACAGGTACAAAGATAAGTCTGTTAGCTGTTTTAAGGTAATGGCATTTGTTCCTCTATAGATGATCTGTATGTGGTTTTATAATCAGCAATATTTGATTAAATTAAAGAAAGAAAAACCTTGGGGATTGTTTTCTGAATTAAAAGTTACTGACTTCCAGAATAAACTTCTGACGGTTGAAACTCTGCCGCTTGATACTACAGCTGACGTGGACGACCCAAGATACGCCAAGGAAGATTCATGCGAGGGTAGAAATAGGGGTGACAGGAGTGCTGCTTTGTCAGATCACTATGGTTTCATGCAAGGCCTATTTTCAGACCGAGCTGTGAAGCGAATGCTCACATATGCCAAAGTAGTGTGCGGTGGTTTTCTTCTTTTAGAGTTTTGTCTGTTTTAACAGAGTTTAACATTTGCTGTCACTTTCACTAATTGTGGTGGATCAGAACCCCTCCAGGCAGCCAGAGCTGTTGAGAGGATGGCAGCTTTGCGTATACCAAATTGATGCTTCAGTCTGAAGCTGTACTTTGTCGTTGCATAGGCCAAGGTTGGCAAAACTAAAGATGATGATCTTCACTTCTGCGAAGTATCACACGGGTGGAATGTAATCATATGGTGCAGTAAAATAGTTAATACTTGATTTGTTGTTTTCTTTAATTGCTTTAAAGCGAGGCTCTTAAACGTTAACAGTTTTTTGTTTCTGAGTTTCCTTGGGTGAGAGCAGTCTTCTCTTGCTTCAGAATCAGAATTTGGATCCTTCATTTCTGGTATATGTTTCTTCCATATATGGACAATGTCAGTTGACACAGTTTTTCAGACATTTATCCCAAAGAAGAAATATCTCTGTGGGATCAGTGAAACTGCTCTTAGAGGATTGAGAGTCTTCCAGATTTTTAGATCTCCTGACTGAAACTTCCAGACCTATATGGAAGGTGAGGTTATTGTGCAAATGCTTATTTTGGCACAAGGGAAGAAGATGGAAATGCGATTTAAAAAAAAGAAAAAAAAACCACCTTTTTTTTTTAGCTTGCTTTAAATCAATTGTGAAACTACAGCATTAGGGAAAAAAACTTTTATCCTAGGAGCAGATTTCTTGTTTCACACTTGGCTTTTTTTAGATGTCTGTATGGATCTGTATTCAGAAAGTAATAGATCCTTTACAGTACACCATTGAAAATGCCTTCCAGGAGAGCAGTTCGTGCCATTGTGGTGCTTTTTCAGTCTTCTGTCTTCATCAGCTTCTCTGCATAGGGTGGCTTTGCCACATATAGGCTCCTCCTTGACGAGCCTTATCTCTGGAGTGCTTCTGTTTGAGTGGACCCAGTGTAAACACCACACATGCTCCCTTGGTCTGTGTGTCAGGTTCTAATAAAAATAGATGACGAAGCTGGAGAACATGAGTGTATGAACTGACATCCAAGCTGAAATTTTGACACCTACCCCAAAGAAGAAAGAGCTTTTCCAAAGAGCACAATCCATTTTAAAGAGAGGGTAAAAAGGCTGTCATACATCACCCAAGTTTCTGCTAACCCAGATGTCATTTCTTTGTAAATTTCTAATGTTTCCTTTACCAATTTTGTTTTTTCCCACTTTTGCTTACATGTATCCAAATGCAGGAGTATTTTCTAAAAAAAGCAAGCCAAAGAAAAACTCTGTCGTGTTATTTCTTACATACCACCTTTTGAGAGATGTTGGATCAGATAACTCTCTGGCCCTAATAACCTTTAGGTGTTGTTATCATTCTGATACTTTCTTGAGTAAGATACTCGAGATCTTGAGTAAGACTTTGTAGAAGATGCAAACTCTGTCTTAGCCATGACCATCAGGAATAGCCAAATTATCACCAGTGGTGGCTCTTCTTTTGTAACTATCAACTTGGGCAAAGTAATTAATACATGCAGAGGAAGTGCATGACGTTTCTTCCAGCCTGCAGCATCCACAGCCTTCTTTAAGTCACTGGCATTCCAGGAAGAGAGTAATGCCAATGTCTTCTATATTACTAGTTCAGCCAGATCCTCTCTTTGAGCCCCAAAAGGTGCTGTCTCTTTGTACAATGTTCTCTGTTCAGCTAAACTTTGAAGCTTCATCATTTATCTGTGTATCCAAATTAATGCTTTATTTGAATTAAATAATACCAGTTTTAAACAATATCTGCATCCTTTATTCAGTAAAATTAGCTAGTTCTAGTATAAAGTGTATGAATGTATGATAACTTTAAACAATGGAAGATATTCATTATTATGTAAGTCTCCATTCTAGTTTTTCCTTATTTGATTTTTATCAGTGCAGTCTGAGATCCATAGAGAGGGGCACCTGTTTGTCATCTAGTGAGGAAGAATGAACTGGTCTTGTTGGTTCTTGAAAGGCTTCCATACAGAACATCCCAGGTGTTCCTTACCTCGCCTGCTAATGCTGATTTTGTGCCTGTGTGTGATCAAAAAGCTCTCTTAATATTTAGCTTAAATACTTTGGTAAATTAAACCGCTGAGTACTCCTACTTGGAGCGTTATTGATCCTCGTCCTTCTGTAGTAATACTCGGTGGTTCATCTTGGGGTGGGGAGATGACCATTTGGCCTGTTGCCTCTCAGCTGTCATTCCAAAATTTGAGTTTTGTCTCAGCCAAAAGAGTATGATTTCCTTCAGTCTCTTTCGCTTTAAAACATGTTTACAAACGACTTAGTTTTTGTCTCTGTGCTCTGGGCTTGTTCCAGTTATTACAGCTTTCTTAAAATGGACTATCCAAAACTGGACACGGTTCACACATCGCCAAATTAGGACAAAAAATTTTTTGTGCTGTGCAGATGGTACTCCTGTTAATACATCCTGTAGTTGCCTTGCCTTTTTTTTGCAGCAGCTTGTTGCTAGTGACTTAGTGATCCACTCCAGCTGCTAGAACTTTTTCTATAGCAGTGCTGCCTCTTTACTTTTTTGTTGTGTATTTTTGTATGTGAGCTTGCGTATGCTATTTTGAACTTTAAAAAAGCATTGAACTTTAAAAAGCATTGCCTAGATTTTGTCTTGGGTTTTTTTTGTTGTTGTCGTTATATTGAGGTGATGTTTAAATGTTCGTCTTTCCCAAGGGCTTGCAGTACAATCCGTTTTATAAATGCATAGGGGAGCAAATAATGGGAGAGAACAAATGGGATGGTGGTTTTTCTCTAAGAGAAAGCCCCATTGCACCCATGAATGCAATTACTAATTAAAACTCGAGTGTGAAAGAAACGGGTTGGGGTTGGGTTTTTTTCGCTTGTTTTCAGAAAAGAGAATATTGCTTGTTGGCTGTTTTCCTGTAAGGCATTTGAACAAACTATTTTAACATCTGGGAGCGATGTCTTTCCTTGCCATATCTATCATTTGTCTGAGGAGAGCTCTTACCCTCATGGCAAACTTAAAGCAGTTGAGCTTTCAATATTCAGGAGGCAACATTTTTTTCCCTTTTTTTTTTCTTTGCACTCACTCTGTCCCCTCCCTACTTGAAGTAATCAGATGTCACTTGCATAGCAGTCTTTCTTATCAGAGCTGTCACTGATCATTCTTCTTTCCTTCCCAGTGACCTTGAGCCTGAATGGTTGGATGGTGTGCAGAAAAATGGGGAATTATTTTATTTAGAACTGAGCGAAAGTGAAGAAGAAACACTGCTTCAGAACAGCTGTCCAGAAATGCCGGCAGTGAATCATGTCAGGTTTCGCGAAAATGAAGCTGAAGTTATTCAAGAGGGATCACGAAAAGAAAGAAAGTATGAACTGAAGAAACTGACCAAAATATTAAAAAAGAAGAATCTTTTACCAAAGCATTCTGGTAAGAAAGGCAGTGGAAGTTGTGATGTGCACTCCACTGGTCCTACTTCCATCTTGAAACACCAGTCTGCTCAGAAAATGGGTGTCACTGTTCAGCAAAAATACAAAGATGTGTATGTTTATGTAAATCCCAGAAAACTCTACAGTGCTGGAGAAGATGAGCAGCACAGGCTGCTGGAGGCCTTAGTAGGGATTGTCCATCAGTCTTCATGGAGCAGCAGAAGAGCGGAAAAACAAGGCAGGAAGGATAAAGTCATCAGAGGAATCGGCGAAGAGAAGCTTGTAGTACATGGCTTGGTGCCAAGCAGTTCAGCAATGAAAACGGGTCAAATCTTGATCGGTAAGTAATCAAATGAATAGTTAACTTTTGCACTCTTCCTTTAAAACGAAGATTTTTTTGTTTTTTTGAGGCAGCTGACTCGAATATTCTTGAGACATAAGCAATTACTTATGACACTATTTTGTCAGTTCCTGAGGGATTATTTTAAATAAATGTCATTACATCTGGTGTTTTGTTACCTGTTCAATTTTACTATATTAGTGGTTTTAAGAACATGTGACATAAGCTAGAAGGTGTTAATGTAGTAAGGTGACTATCCTTTAAGCATACAGGGAGGGAGCAGCTTGAACTTGAAGCAACAAATACCGCCCCCCCTTTAATTTAATGCAGAATTTGCTCAGGGAAAAGCTATAGTCTGCCAAATACTCTTGTTTTGTTTTCATTCTTTTCCACGCTATCCCCCTTAGATAAAAAGCTTTACTGTGTATGCTTTAAATGGATTTTGTACCATAAAAATGAGGAGAAAAAAAAAAACACCGAGTAAGATACATTCATACGTTACAGACTTTCTGCACAGCCTTGTTTGGATATTCTTCTCTTTAGCAAGTCTAACAACGGCTTCTTCAGCAGTTGTGATCGGAAGGCCGGCAGCTACATAGCGGGGCTGCAGTCTGAGGAGGCAGTGAGCCAGTATAGCAGCTCTCCTTTGTGTCGGTTTGGCTCGTGTCAGACCCTTCCATGAGCTGATGCAACTAAATAACCTGGCAGAAACCTAACCCAGAAGAAAAATTGCCTGTTTAGTTTTTGCTGGTGTAGTAAGTTAAACTTGGGTCACAGAAGGTCTGACAAGCATCCGAGCTTGAATAACGGAGGGGAATGAACTTCTGTGGCTGGTAAGAAAGGGGCAGAAATACTCCCACTTCCAGCATCAAGAGGCCATTAAAAGGACTCGGCGCTCACAAGAGCCTCAGAGACAGTAAATGTGAGACAGCTAGCCCACATCTGTAAAGGGTGGAAAGTTGTTTAATTACCCTTGAAGTTAGTCCCCTGTAGGGAGGGAGCAAAGATGCGGTGTTGGTTAGAAGGTCATGAAAATCTTAATACTATAGTAGCACAAATCCCACAAAGTCAGCATGAGTGCTTTTGAGATTCCAGTGTTGTGTGCGTGTAAAAAGGCAAATCGTGCTTTGACTAGCTGATTCTTCTAGCACGTGTTTTTGGTAGGGATGCTAAAGAATACTCCAGAGGGAAGAACTGGATAACTTTCAGATTTTACCAGAAAGAACTGATTAGTCAAGAAGTGGGGGATGCAGACTGAGGGGGAGGAAGGGAGTGACTTTCAGCTTGATCTGCTTATGGTATTTAATCTAATTAGTGTAAGAGTGGG
This sequence comes from Scopus umbretta, assembly GCA_013400535.1. Taxonomy (NCBI): domain Eukaryota; kingdom Metazoa; phylum Chordata; class Aves; order Pelecaniformes; family Scopidae; genus Scopus; species Scopus umbretta. The sequence continues at coordinate 27,236 of VZTL01004413.1, forward strand.
TATTTATAACCTGTAAGTTAATTTTGAGACACAAATGTGTGCATAACTGCATGTTCGTAAGAGCAGGTGTGAAGTCAGAACAGTGTAGGCAAATACCAGATCCAGGAGAGAAAGCTAATCTTCTAAATGGAGATGGTACTTTATCTGCAGCACTTAATGCTTCCCGGAGCTAGTGAGGACAAAAACTGTGGGGTTTTTTGGTTTGTTTGAAATAGAAGAACAGTTGAATTAATCTAAAGAGTCTAGCAGTTTCATATGTCCTAGGCTATCATCAACTAATATTGCCTTGTTTTTGCACATTGGAAACAAATACTTTTAAGCATACTGTAGTTATTCAGCTCTTAACTGGGAAAATGAGCTATATTGTGTGCCAACAGTGTAAAATGTGTAATTTTCATATAAAAATACTTTCAAATTATGTATCTATAGTGAACACTGAGTACTCTGGAATTTTTATGTGGTGTCTAGAAATAGGGAAGCTTTGCATAAATTAGATGCTCAGATTTCAGTGCTGTCTGCATAAAGAATATACAGTAAAAAAATTTTTGTTCCAGTCCAAAAATTGTCTGGTTTGCTGCTTCTGTGTTGCACATCAGAGGATGGGAAAGCTATGATATACACCCAAAGCCTGATTTAGAAGCAACTGTAGTTCAGTAGGATAGCCTCCTCAGATCCTTGCAGGATCTGAAGTTGGACAGAAAGTTCTACAAAAATACAGTAGAACTTTGCTTTTTTGTTGTTGGTAAAAGTAAATTTTAGGAATCCTGTTGTGAATTGTGGAAACAGTCAGTAAAGAATATTTCTGTGGTCAGTCTAAAATCGAAGTATTTGCACAAAAGTCAGCAGCTTCTTGAGCCATCACAAATGAGGAATACCTGAGCAGTATAGCATGATGCCTGCTGGATGGTTTGGGTATAACTTTGTTCATCCTCATTGGCCTGCATATGCATATATATTAACCTGTTCTTGTTTTGCTTTTTAATATTTTAATAGCCTTCAGTGGTGCAGACCATTTCTTGTAGTAGTCTTTTCTGAAGCAAATGCTCCTTTTAAAACACATGCTTTAAAATGGCATACTGTGGTCTTCCTGGTGACCAGTTTGCAACACATGTTGCAGGCAAACGATCTTGACTCAGGGAGTCATTACTGAATTTAATTTTTTGCCAATTGATACAAAACTTCAGATCACTGTTTTGGGTACTGAGAAGATGAAAAAAAAAAATCCAAACCAAACCAAAACAAGGTCCCAAACAATTAAGAAAACACCTTTTTCCCTGCCTTCTCCAGGCTCAGCTTCAACCAAACACCTCTCCCCTCCCATTTCCCAGTGTCAGGGACCCGTGTTTTCACTGCGTCTTAGCACTGTATGTCCCAGCTCCTTTGGTGAGGTAACGGACGGCACAAGAGGATGGGATTGTGCGTGTGATGTTTTCCTTCTGCTGCTCCTTGCTTCTTTCTTGTTTTCCTCTGCTGCAGCGTGACTCCTCCGCAGGCCACGGTCCTTCAGGGATGGGTCCCTTCCGTGGGCTACCACCATACCCCTAGTGACTGCTGCTCTTTCTTAAATACGTCTGGGCAGAGGTGCCATGGTGATGTTTTGGTACGCGGTGAGTTGCTTACACCGGCTTCAGAACTGGCTAGGAGCAGTGCAAGGCAGCTCATGACCTCCTGCCATGCAGGTCACTCCTGCAGCACCCCGCTACCAAAATCCTGCCAGTTATGGCCAATAGAGTGTTTTGTCTCTCCCGTCTTATTTAAAATTTGAGCTCTCTATATTATTTTTTCCCAAGGCTTGGGTTTTTAATACGTTAAATAATTAACCAAGTTACTGATTACTTTGTATTTTCATTAGCATATTACTTAATTTGTCAGTGATAAGTATGGTAGCCACTTAAATGGCTACCAAGGTTGAATTGTAAGGGAGACTAAACTCTTCATGTTTTTCACTCTGAATAAATAGTTGCAAAGTAGTTAATGCTTTAACACTTTTTAATAGCAATAACTGCTTTTCCCCCCTAAATAATCACTTTCTTCAGGTGGCTTCTTCAATTTGTTCTGAAATGTGTATCCCTTACAGCCTTGGATACTTAAAACATCTGTTTATTATTTGTGCACTACACTTTAATTTTTTTTTGTTTTTTAAGATGGCATATGGAAGTCGTAAGTCTTGTTGCTGTACTTTATTAACCAAGTAGAATGCAGGCGCTGACCATATGAAAGTAAATACAACAGTTTTACAAGCTAAAAAAAACCTGCTGCTTTGTAACTCTGTAAAAAGATGCCACTCTATCCATGTGTTGTTTATCAGCTCATTTATCTTTTTTTTTTATTTAGCCGTTCAGCATCCATCTTAAATTTTCAAGACAAAAAAGCCCTCATTGATTTTTAAATTCTTACTGTTATCTTGGTTAAGATGAAATACAGTTGCCTTTATCTCATGTTTTTTAAGTGTCTTTTGTATTTTTGGCAAAACTTTTTTCTTGCTTCAGTTCATTATTAACAATATGCAAAGCTTGGTCTGCTATGTAAAACTTTCTAGTCTCATCTTTGAGCGTATCTTGAAAGATAAAAAGCTCCACTAAATATTCACTTCTAGATCCAGGCAAATAAGGGTTGTGACAGGTTTCAATTTGAAGGCGGGGAGGGCAATCAAATTATAGTGGCATTTCCTATCTGATTCACAGCATGGGATACTTCTTATAAATGCTGATGATAATCATCTTTAATATAATACAAATGGAAAAGTAATTCCAGTGACACTAAAACTACAGGAAAGTTCTTTTCATTAGCAGAGCGTACTATCGTTATCCTCTTTGAAATTATCTTCTGTTCTTATTGCTCTTACCATCGAATATCTGAACAGTTTGCATGAATTCTCTCACCTGATCAGTAGGTACATTTGTCAAAAGAATGTGACAACTTCCTAGGGACAGGGATTAATCTTGGATGCTAGCAAAGATGAGCTATAATAATGCAGTTTTGAACATGTATGCAAAACACGCAGGCTGCTCTTGCAAGCTTCAGCTGAAAGGTCCAGATCCCAAGCCTGTTTACTGACATATGGTTTCCTATGGGTTTCTAATCCAATAATTCTGTTGACATTATGCGAGAGGGTTATTTGTTTCTTTTCCCAGAGTAAAAAAATGTTTAAGTAGTAATCTTTGCTTGTTTTCATTTTAAAGGTAAAAGCACAGATATTGCTGTTGGAGTTCTGAAGTTTTGCTAAACAAGGCCATCACTGCTGGAAAACCAAGTATATGTTAGATTTCTATAGCATAGACTAGTGGTTTAAAACGGTGATCCGTTTACAAAAAGTAAGCAACTTGCAGTCATCTTCCAACACTCACAGTAAATGCTGTTTTTGCCATTTGCAAACCATGGAACTGAAAGTCCTGTCAGAAGAATGTCCTTGAAAAGACCAAAATACTGTGAGAGTTTTGAGATTTTCATGAGGAATTACCATATATGGCGTACTTGTTGAAAAGGCTCTCCAAAGTAGAGATGCTGGGCACGCAAGATAGAAATACAGAGCTTGCGTAAGATTTGCTGTGTTCTCGCTGTGGAGTTTGGGACGTCGTTTATGTTCTTTTAATCTCCTCTTGAAGCATGACAACATTGGTTGGGGTAAAAGCAGCCTGCTAACAAATAAAGCAAGAAATTGATCTGGCTTTCTTCAGTAGAATGTGTTCCATACTTTGCCTTTTTTGGAAAAGAGTATGTGAACATTTATAAGTACTTCCACCAAGTCATTACCAAGAACAGAGGAAACTAAATACCAGGATTTCATGAAAAAAGTGTCCTTGGTCCTCTCCCATGTGAACAACATGGTTCTGACTTTAATTCAGCCAAAAATGTTCATTTCCCATCACAGTGTGGAAGTGGTACTCACTTATGAGTGTCCCTTGGCTTAACGCAAAGATCGTCTACTTTTAGAAACGATGCTTGCAGGTTTACCTCCAGGAAATGGATATTTAAAAAAAGTAATAGTCCTGTGCCTTGTGTGGCAAAGTGATAGGCAGTTCTGAAATAAACATTTTGGGGATGCCAGCAGTCCCAGAGACTTTTCTAAACTTTGTCTTTAAAAAAACAGGAATAATTTCATCAGCTGTGTGCAAACTAGGTGTTTGAGATCAATATACACTGTTCTTAGTACTACTGACTAGATGCACAAAGTCTTTTCTAATGAGAAGATAGAAAGACAGAACAAAGAAAATAGGAAAGAATTCCTGCCTCTCTCCTCTCTCTGTTCCATCACTCTAGTAAAATTCAGTTCTCCTTGGCATTGTGTGGAGAACATCTTATAGTTTCTTTGTAGACTGAGAATCTTTTTATAATAAGTGATAGAACTCAAATGCTTGATTATTCANTATTGTGTCGGTAGAAAGGATGAGTTAAGTGTTGAGTCTCCAAAAAAAAAAAAAAAAAAAAAAAAGCTTACTTTATTCCATAAAGAGAAGGACATGTAAAGACAAATTTATTGACTCAAGGTCTGATATCCTGGAGCTGCCCGAAGAAAATTTATTTCCTCTATTGCAGTTGCTCACTGTGTCTCTAAAAATGGAACTGAGTGAGACTTTGTCCTAATAGTCTTCATCTTTTAACATGTATGCTGGTGACTTTCATGACGGACAATAATGATCTTATTGCTGGTAGAAATGCAAGCCTTATAAGAGCAGGTCAAATGCCGTTCTATATAGCATTATACAGTAAAATTTTTGTATACAATCGTATTGTTGAAAAAGCTAAAAAAAGCAAAATTTTACGTTTTACATTATAGTTTACATTCATTTGAAAACCACATTTCATGCAAATGTCTGCTTCTTGTCTATGTAAGTATATACGTCTGCTTCAGCAAAAAGGAAGAAGTTCGCTTTGATCTCTGTACTTAAGAAGAGTCAGTTGGAGGGGTTTCTCACCCACTTCATAGAGCACAAGAATGACTGAAAAATGTATTCTCAGTACCATCTGTACATCTTTTCTCTCCACTAGGGAAATGTCTCTCTACATCTGAAATTCAGCAATGTTTTAGTCTGGGAAAATTTGACCTAACTCTGCAAATCATCAAGTTAGATCAACTTAAACAGTTGCAAACACCATTTACCCTTTTATTTCAATTGAGCTAAATTGATTAAACATTAAGGAAGTGAAATTAGATTGAACTTTGTACATTTGCACTGACCTAAGTCAGTCTCACTTTCTGTAAGTTTTTCACGCTGCTAAAGGGGAGGAAACAATTCTCAAAGAAAGTGTAAATGTGAAACTCGAACAAAGGAACACTTGCATATATAAACTCTTTTGCTGGCATTAATTATCACACTGGGTAGATCTCATGGTCATGTTCTGCTTTAGATATTCTGTGTTCATAATTCTACGTACTTCCTATTGTGTCGGTGATGTCTTTCGTTCTGTTACTTTGTAGTCTCTATTCTTTGAAGCTGTGCGTTTGGCAAAAACAAAAGGAGGGAAAAACGCAAACACCCCCCGCCTCCCATGCCAAATTCTGGAAAATCCATACTGATTAACGTGGATTTTTCTCAGTTGTACATCAAGTTGCAGTTCTTTAATAGTGATACAGCATTTTCTGGCAAAATGAAGGCAGCCTTACAGTACTGCTTTGGCTGTGTGTTCTGGAAAGCTGTTCCATTTATGGTACATGGTTACATTTTTACAAATTGAATGGAATAAATATTTACTGCTGCAATAAAGTTTTACATATGTACATTAGGCATCAAATAAAAAAACACTTTGCGTATATAACATGTAAATACTGATGGATCTTCTCCTTTCAAAGTGTCTCTGATATTCCACCCTGGGAGATGTGGCTCAAAAATATTCCCTAGAGTGCTAAGGTGCATATGTCTTCACAAAATGTGTACAGCTCATTTGAATGGCTTTGAGGATTAGATGACTTGACTGTTGTCTTTACAACGGCATTTGTAAGGTCTCTAGTAAAACAAACAGAAGGCGAGCAACTTTTGTTTAAACCATGCTCCAGATGAGGACTAGGAGCAATTTTTGCTTTCTCTTGTGTTTGTGAATGATGATCTTTAATACAGTGTTCTTCAACAAAGAACATAGTAATTCTGTTCATAATTTTTTTGTTATACTAGAAGAGCCTGAATGCTCTGCCTTTGATTACTAATTGTCAAGTCCTGGGGCTCTGGCATGGACTTACTGAGTTGCTTTTAAATGCTCTTTAACTTTCAACTTTCCTGTCTTTGAATTATTGCTGTGTTGAAGATTCGATGGGCTAAAACTTCACTGTGCTGTGCATTGAGAAACACAGAGGTTAGGGAGAGAGCTACTATTACTTGAAACAGAAAAACCAAGTTCGTTCATTCCAAGGAATCATGATGGTTTTGTGTGAATAATAGAACTTAACCTTTTCTAGGCTTTGCTGCAAGAAAGAGTAGGAATGAATTTTCCTTTAATGTAAAATAACAGTGAGCAGTTGGTTGTTGCCTAGTGTATTAAAGAGGAATATTGCTTGCGTTTTGGGGGGATTCTGTATTTCCTTACTGATGGCTAGTTAAGAATGTTCTTTCTTTCGTTGGCCTTAATTGTGTTTTGCATCAATTTTGATCAGTCGACCTCGTACCTGGGAAGAATTCCAGTTGTATTTGATGGTATTGAACAACAAGGTAGAAGATAAAAATGATTATAAACTGTCAGAATCCTTCTAAACTTGCAGATTCTGTTTTCTTTACTAGATTCTCAGGAAATGGAGAGACCTTAAAAGCACAGATTCTGCTTTTCCTTAGCATGCTCGTCATTGTCATCACTGTGTTAGTTTGAACTGAGCAAGTCTTCTCCCTAGAAAACTTGAAATATGTACTAAACCTTACAGTTGTTCAGTGCTTTATTTCTCCAGTTGAGTACATTATTGCTGTCAAATCAAGGCTTGAAATATAGTTATACTAACATGCACATCTGCTGCGAATCCATATCCTTCTTCTAATGTCTTGCCATGGCCTGAAAGAGTGATGAGCACTGCTGCTACTACCTGGCTGAGGATTTCTCTGTTGCAGGTGTAGCTGAATGCTGCTGTAATGCTGCCTCTGGCTTTTCACATGCCCTGGTGCAGGAGAAAAGGGCAGGTGTCACGGTTGCAGATTCTAGCCTCTGTGTTCTGGAATTTATATAATTTCCTGAGCACTGCCCGCATGGCAGCACTAGTTGTGAAGGGACGTGCTGGTTTATTTCACCTTTTCCAATAAGGCTCACCTAAGCGTGATGAGATATAAATATAGATACAAATACTAAAACAAACTAAGAACTGTCCAACTGTCTTTGGATTTACATTATGTCCACACACCTTCACTATGCCAGTCCCGGAATTCCTCCCCTCGCGCCCTTCCCCACACATGGGGATACCTC
>VZTL01004414.1:8052-33616 GCA_013400535.1 Scopus umbretta
TTATCTCATATTTTCATCTTTCCTTGCTATCTAATTGTGTATGCAGCTCTTGCAGAAGACAACTCAGTGTTCCTCACGGTCTGCTGGGAGTGATTGTAAGGGTGTTAAGGATTATTCTTCCTGGCTCTCTCTAGTAGGTAACTTTTAAGGCTAGGTAACTTTGGATAACTTGATCCAGTAGGCCTGTGAAGCATACTTTTAAAATCAGGTTTTCTCTTACAAAGTTTCTGATTTCCAGTTAATAGATGATCTTTAAAGCTGTTATCTTTCTGATTTCTTTTATTTCTACATAGCTGTTCTGTGTTTAAGTTTTCATATCATGTACATACTAGCAAAGTACCCATTGTGCCTGCTTTAGAACTATATATTTCAAAGAACTGTATTGTTGAGAATTTACAGTGAAACTACAGGACCAGCTTTATGCATTATGAGCATTCATACAATTTTAATTATAGAACCCACCAGTGTTCAGCCACAGATCTAACATATGTTAGAGAGAGAAAATAAATGGCTATTTTATCTTCCCTTCCTGGTACCTCATCTAGGCCCAACCAATAACCCAAATCTTCAAGTTCCCAATCCTGCAACGAACTCTACCCTAAGTAACATCTCAGAATTTGACCTACAAGTTAAATTTAATTTCAAGAACCTCCAGGTGTAGTCTGTTACTTTGGTTACACTATTGTTTTAATATATTATGCAAACTGTACACTTTGCATTGGAGAATATTTGTGAAATACAGACTATGTCTCAACTTTTTGTTAGCAATTCAGGAGAATTGCTGGAGGATTGCATCCATTAGTGGGACAGACAGTGGTGAAATTCTCATTAAGCAGAACCAGTATTTNAGCACATGCACCAACAGGAGAGGTCTGTAGAGCTATTAATCCTTCTGAGTCCCCTTGCTGGTCTGTGAAAGGCTTGCAGTTCCCCAGATGCTGTTCTTCAAGTAGTTCAGAGACATCATCTACATTGCTAGCGTGCTCTTGTCACTGTGGCATCACCAGATGGCCACTTCCAGTGTGCCATTGCAGTGGGAAAAATTTTCCTAATAGCTTATTAAATCTTTCTTGCTTCAATTTAAGCAGATTACTTCTCCTTCTTCCCTTTATGGACATCAATTGCTCACTGTTTTCTTTATAGATTGCTACCTTTTACAAATCCAAGGACAACTGCTTTCTCCCCTCAGACATCTGTTTTGTAGCACTTCTATTTTTTTCAATCTGTCCTCATGGGTCATCCTTCCCAAAATTTTTAGCATTCTGACTGCTCTCTTCTGAAGCCTTTTAAATTTGATTGCATCTTACTCTGTGGTGTTCTAAGTGTGTACGTCAGCCTAAGCACTGTATCATTGGCTTAAATAAACAGAAATAACTTGTCTTTTTCCTCACTTACAGTACTTTATTAGTAAGTGTCCCAGCATACTCTCTTAGAATCTCTTCTGTGGCATGGCTATTTCTTTAGACAGTTCGTTTCCCTTTTTGAATTTCTGCATTTGATTTTTTTTTTCTTCCTAAGTTTAGGGTTTTGCATTTATTTTTATTGAACCTAACTGTGCTGATTCCAGACTGTTTCTAAAATAGGAGATCTTTTTGAGTGCTAGTCCTGCCTTTCAGAGCACTCACAACTCCTTCCAGTCTGATGTGATCCACAAATTTTATTACTATGTTACCTATACCATCATCAGTGTTGTAAAAATAAAATATGGGGGAAAATTAACTTGCTTCTCACTTACAGTAGTACATTGTTTGAAATATTTTCACAATCTTCTTTTGAACTATTGATGACTACACCTTGAATACATTTTTTTAACCAGTTTTGGAACCAGTTGTGATGATTCCATCTAGCCACTATCTCCTTACTTTGCTTATAGTAATGTCATGAGGGACATTATCAAGAGCCTTACTGAAGCCAGTTAAACTATGACAGAAAAGTATTGAATTGGTTTTACGTGACTGCCCTTTGATAAATCCATATTGGCTATTCATCATTACCTAATAATTGTGAACTGTATACCAATAATTACCAACTGTATACCAATAATTGCCAAACTTTTTGGACCATAGCTTACTACAGACCACAGTTTCTAGTTGCCCACAATACAAGTCATCATCAGATTATTAATAAACAGGCATTACTAAGGTGATGTACATTTTAATGTTAAGTATGATTTCATGGTCCCCTTGCTTCAACTGGAGACCACATTTTGGGACCTGATGTTCCAGCTACTTATAAGTTGATTGTCCAGTATATTGTTCTACTATCTTTTTAAAGTGTTGAGACCAGCTGACTGGGCCGATGGTTATTTGAGTCCTCCTTTCTAGAGATGTAGTTGCCTTTTTTGCTCAAACTTTTCAGTGACTGCTTTGCATTCATCCTTAATCACTTGCCTTCTTTCCTTATTGTTTCTTAGCTCATAGCTAGACTGTCCTTGCTGCTAAGGGTGACTGTAAAAGTCTCCTCAGAATCAGGCAGGGCTGCTGTACAGGCAGGGAGGGTAAAAGTATGGCCATGGCACAGATGGACTGCAGCCTCCATAACAGCTGAGACACCACATGCACTAGGTTAATGTGGACCACTGTTTTCCTGCAGGTACCCAGACAGTGTCTGATCTGTTTGATCAGAAAACAGGCATCTCACAGATCACAGCAATTCTGGCGTTATTGAAGAGCCATCTAGATGCACCTCCATTTCCACCTTGGTTCCCAGATTCTCAAAACTTCCCATGCTGATCTCTGACTGTAAAACCCACCTTTTCTCCATGTTGGGGTAGCTAGCTTGTGCTTTCGGTTTAGTGTCTTTTAGCAGCTCTATCTTTCCTTCACCTATTCCTAGTAGAGCCTGCCAATCATTTCTGGGTTGGTTCAAACCAATTTTGCTGTCTTCTGTTATTCTTACTATATTTCTTCTCCCTTTCTTAATTCAGTGATATGAAAAACATGAAATCAATCAATTGAACTACTCTTAAAATATTTGAAATTCACCTTTATAGATTACAGGATTCTTCTTCCATTGGAAGATTTATTTTTGACAGATTTATTTTGCAGGTTCTTTCTTTGAATATTGGGGAGACACTGGAACTAATGTTGGCACTCTCTTGAGAGACATATTTCCTTTCAGTTAGCTGGGCTTGCACAGGCTTTTACCAGACAGCAAAATTCATCCACATGCATGCTTCCTCTTTCATCTGTAGATGAAAATTCATACAGTTTCCTTTTTAGAGAGTCTGATGACCCCATATCTCGTGTAGTTCAGAGATGTGTTATATCATTGGTTACAGCAGCAACTTCTCTAATATACTGTAACATGGGGTTTTATATACATTCAGTGAATATCTACTGCTACATCTATTATTTGCATCAGTAACAGATACTTCTGCACAGGGTAGAAACTGACTCAGTTTGAAGGAAAATAATAATTTTGAATAATTTGAGTTTTGTGTTATACCTTGCTACCTGCATTCATGATCAGAGATTATTTGCAGTGGGAAAATGAATAGCAGTAATCTTGATATACAAGCAGCTTTTCTTTTTTAAATAGGGCAAAAATAATGTAAGGAATGCACAGACTTCCTCATGGTCCCTAGATGGCTTCTTGCTTATATAATTATTGAATAACCTTTAAAAAAGTCCATTTCATCCTGTCTGCTTTTTAGAATATCACTGATGAGTAGGAATTTCTCTTCCAAATGGATCGCTTTCCTTTCTCTATAACTCCAGCTTTGCGCTCTCTGCAATTGCTTCTGCCTTCAGATTGGAGCAATGTTGCACTCACACCTGGTGTGGCCTTTTGACCTATGAGCAACTAATCTTATTTATGCATCTTTTATTTTAGAAATCAGACCTAATACCTCTAATACCTTTAATATCTTCTGTGAGATGCCTGTCTTTTAGCATGAATAGAACTGCATTGAGCAGAGTTTAGGTTTCTGTCATGATTGTTAAGAAAAGCAGTAGTAAAAGATTAAGTGTACAGAATAGGTATAATAGTCATAGAAATCAAGAGGCGACAGGTGAGAGAACATGCAGACCAAACAGGCAAAATGTCCTGTGGCATCTGGTTATTCTAAGATGCCTATTAATGCTTGCTGGTGTTGAAAAAGAGTCTTATATGGAGGGCAAGTCCTCTTAACGCTCTATTTTCATGTCTCTCCTTTGGCTGCCCTGGTGGGCTACAGGGGTTTCTTTCACTTGGAATCTGCTTAAGTGTGTCTTGATTTTTTTGTCCTGAACCTTCACTGTGAAATATATTGCAGATGTTTTGTTACCATTTCATGACTGATTACTTTTAAATCATATTAAATATTAATTGATTTGTTTCCATGAATACTGAATTTTCAGATTGAGTATATGCAACTGTACTATCACTCTGGGATTTCTGAAGAATTCAGTACTGTCCTCTTTCTGTGTTGTCATTTAAGCCCAATTGGCAACTGAGCACCACACAGCTGCTTGCTCACCCTCCCCACCCCCGACGGGTTGGGGGAGAGAACTAAAAAAAACTAAAACCTGTGCGTTGAGATAAAGGCAGTTTAATGGGATAGTAGAGAAAGAGAAAATAATAATAATAGTAATGATAAAAGAATATACAAACAAGTGATGCACAATGCAATTGCTCACCACCCTCTGACCGATGCCCAGCCCGTCCCCAAATAGCGATCGCTGCCCCCTGGCCAACTCCCCCAGTTTCTATACTGAGCGTGACGCCATATGGTATGGAATAGCCCTGTGGCCAGTTTGGGTCAGCTGTCCTGGCTGTGCCCCCTCCCAGCTCTTTGTGCACCTGGCAGAGCATGGGAAGCTGAAAAGTCCTTGACTAGTGTAAACACTACTGAGCAACAGCTAAAACATCAGCGTGTTATCAACATTGTTCTCCTACTAAGTCCAAAAACACAGCTCTATAGCAGCTACTAGGAAGAAAATGAACTCTGAATTAAGCTGAAACCAGGACATTCTGCTCCCATTGAAATCAATTAATTAACAGATAAGAAGTCTTCCTCAAAAGTTCAGCTGACACAGTGTAGGCTGGTTTTTAAATTCATGCTTTGGTTTGTCTTGTGCTTTTCACAGCAGACTGCATTATTAAGATCACTCTGGGCTTACACTGTTCAGTGAGTCATCCTGTCTTGTTTTTATTCCTTGGTCAGTTACTAGTTCGTAAAAATATTTGCCTCTGTGATGTTCATTTTTCTTTCTCTGCTCTATTATCTTGTATCTTTGCAGTAATGAATCTGCCAGTATTGCTCTGCAGGTTGCAGTCACACTTCACTTAAGGGCAGGGTTATTCTTTCTTGCATAGCCTTTTCCAGTTGTGAGGACTGCAATATAACGTTAGAAATGTGTTGAAAGAGTGTCATAATCTTAATTAGATGGGACTGCAGGTGTTTTTGAGGTTGCATCAACTACAAAACAAGAGGAGACTAGAACATCATCAAAATACATTTCTGAACACTGGGACAGGAGAATAAATTGGCTTAAGTCTGGCATTTGGAATTTGTATTATAAGGATAATTGTAATTATAAGGGTTTTTCTCTGCTTAATTAAAGGCATTCGTCTGCAGAAATAAGAAAGCAATTTACTCTCCAACCAGGCTTTGCACAGTTCTGTCAACGAAGCTTAAGTACCCCTGGCTTTTCTGCTCTTCATCTGGTAAGTTCTGGGTTTATCTTCTTTACACAGGTTTGGCATCTACATTGCTTAATGTTTTTAGGGTAAATTAAGTGGTCTTCTTATGTTGTCTTGCTTTCCACTGGCTTCTGCCTAAAGTTGTTAAAAAATACTCCCTGGTGAGCTGAGGAAATTGTACATTTGAAAAATGGTCCTTGGAGCCTGAAATAGACAGTCTTTCTGCATACTACTACAAATCAAAGTTAATTAGTAAGTGTTGGGGTATATTGCATTCTTTTCTTGCTGGAAACATTCAACACCATCAAGTAAATGCATTGTGTGGTGATCACAGATGATTTGCAAAAGGAGGTCAGTGAATAAAGATAAAAAAAGAAAGATAGAGGCTCAGCTAGCTTGGCTTAATACACAGTTTCCAGAGGTAGCAGCAGAGACAGCACACTGACCAGTTTTTCAGTGCTGTAGAGTAAGCGTGTTAAGTGAGAAATGTTGAAGCATGCTCTGATTGTCATAGATATAATTGAGTCAACTGTTATGTGTCTCCAGATCATCTTCAGCCTTCCATGTGTCATCTCCCTCTAAAGAAGTCAGACCATATGACACTGCCCTTACGACAAAGGGAAAAAATATCAGATCTTTTTAATTGCCTTTCAGGAGGATGAGTATACTACGCCATAAATAATACTGACTAAGATTTTTGTACTCTCCTTCTTCCTCCCCTTTTAATCTTTTTTTTTATTTTTGTGAGACCTGATAAGTAGAAGCAGGAGAAGTCTTTGTGCACCAGTGGTTGTGAAAAATGTAAAACACTAGATGTAAGCAGTTACTTCCTGTGTGTCAGGGCCTCCCGCCACTACTCACTTCCTTAATCTGAAACGCTGTGGTGTTTTAACTTGTGCGTTGTGGTTATTCAGCCTGGGGAGGCTAGGTTCTTTCTTCTACATGCAGCCAACTGCTTTTGCTCTTGAGAAACTTGATAACATTTCATTTACCGAGTGTTACGCCGTAGCTGCCATTTTGTGTGCTGTCACAATCTACATGCCTCTAATCCATCATCCTTAAAAAGGTATGTTTGCAGTAATGATTTGTGGCATTTTCTGTAGAATAATTGTTTTGCACATTGTATGATGTGTGAAAAGGAGTGTTGGCTTCTCAGTTGGAACAGTATCTCTGTTTCCTTTGATGATTTGCACCAGTCGTTAGGGAAACCATTACCCTCCATCTGCATTTACCTTATTCCCCATCTTTTTTACATTTCTGTCTAATTTATGATAGTCAAAAGCACACATTTCTAGTGATTAAAGATTATTATTAACCCTTCAACTAGAAAAAGTTAGAAGACATAATGAAATGCGATGGATGTGACTTGTCAGAATGGAAAAGAGTGATTTCTGAAGGGAAGTGCAATGCTTAATTAAAAATCAGATTGTATTAAGCAAAAATATTTTGCATGCAAAACACTGCATCTTCAACAACTGTAAAGATGTAATAGGCTTTTTGTATACTTTAAGCTATGTTTTATTTTAATCTTTTGTGATTTTTTTTTAGTAGATCTTCATATATATATATTAACATAATATTTTACCCACTGGCAGTACAGTAAGTGAACTTCAAGGATAATTAGTAAAAAAATCAATAGCTAATAAAGACCAGTATTTACTCATAACCGTTGATCCAGTATGCTCAGCACTACACCAGGTGCAAGCCAGATATAGCGCTTAACCTAAAAATATGTTAACAGCACAGCGTATTTCTTCAGCAGGCTGCCTCATGATTTGCTGGACTTACTGTCAGTTTTAGGCTTTCCCCTTGGATAGAAAGAGCAAAGAAAGAGAGACATTTTCCAAAAGGTGTTTTCAGAGCATTCAATGGGTCCCTTAAATCTACGGGCAGAGGGGTGAGCTCAGAGACTTTATTTATGCAGAGACCAATACAATTTCCCTATAAAAGGGGAATGTGGGGCAGGGGGTGTTGTTGGTTTTGTTCAAAGGTCTCTACTACTTCATTTGCAGGAGTATTTACCACATCTATTTTTTTCAAAAGTTTAAATTGTTTAAAAAGTTTAAATTTCTTCTACATATGCTTTTACTTTCTGCACGATGTTTTTGGATTTTTATTAGCTAAATAACTTCCTCACTTATATTTCCAGAACACTAAAAAGGCTCCAAAACTCATATTTATCACTAATCAGCTTTATCTCACCTTCCCGTCTACAGTGACTGACGTGGCATATTATGTGTGAGCCATTTTAGTTCAGAGCTCCCCAGAGCTTTGCCACTGTTGAGCATCTTCGCATGTTTCATAAATTGTGGAATTCTTCATTGTCCTGTTGAGCTAAAATTCCTGATGTTGTGGGTGTAACACTGTTACATGCAGAGGTCACTTCATGTTCAGGCAAAAATCCTGTCAGCTTCCATGAGAGCCTTGCACAAGTAGGACTCAGTAATAATGAGTGAAGACTTCATGATTTTGGCCCACTGATTTTATTTGTGGAGAAGAACACTGGAGTATAGGGAGGATAACTCCAGAACACACGTTGGATGAGACAGTACCCACAGTAACATTGAATATAAAGGCAGTGTTGATATCAGGGACTTGGGCTGCTGCATTTTCCACACACCCCATCAACAGTGCCATAGAGGTAGATTATCTGATCTATGTTCAGACTGTTTATTACTGGTAGCTTCAGAAGGCAGTCTTGTGAAAGGTATTTGGGCTTATCAATCAATGCAATCCTTGCTCTTTATAGACAAGGATGATTTGACAGCTATTTTTTACTAGAATTCTTCCTCCTAGTAAATAAGTTACTCCAGTGCTACTGTTCGAATGCTGTATTTTTCTGTGTTCTTACTTCACTGAGGTGTCCTCAGCCTTTCTGGAACTCACAGAACATAAACTATAGGTTTTGTAAAGCTGTAGCTTTTACATCTATTTGTTCTTCTCAAAAAAAATAACAATATGAGGTGCTGGTCTCTGTACTCAACCGGGCAGATGTTTTATTTTCTAAACATATACAGGCTACTTTTGTTGGCGAGATAGCAAGTAAAATAGTTTTCAGTTTTATCTATACATAGAATCGCATATACTTTTAACATACAAAGTCACATTTATGTGTATGTGGAACATTTCTAGGTGCTGTATAAACAAGATTTTCTGCCTCTGTTTTTGAGACTAAGCAGATAAAAAAAGCCAGACAGCTTCACAGTGTGTATGAGTGGCAGAGCTTGTATTTGTTTAACTTTGTTCTGATTGGACATTCTGTATAAGAATGGCTGATCAAATGTAATCGGGTACAACTGCCGTCTGTCAAGGTGTGATGCCACGTGCTGTAGAAATGGTGGATATCTAAGGTTTGCAATAATAACTTTAGTAGTTCTGTGCTTTTGTGTAGTTACTGTACCAACCCTTGAAAAATCCAGTAAAATTAGAACTCAAATAATATGCAAACCAGTAACATTTAGAGATGGAAAAGAATAATTTCTTCTGATTTTGGGTATATCTTGCCCTCACCTTCATTTGGTGTCAAAAGCACACAGCATTTCTATTAGTCCGTATCTTTCAGGCACAGCACCTCGAATGAATGACATCTTCATGATAGCATCCGTGGTGCTTACAGTCGGTCCTTGGTGCAGTATAACTTCCCAGACTTACTGCCTTGGCCTTGTAATTGCTAGTGCCTTCCGTCACATGTGCTGTAGAGTCCATTGGCAGCTCCCTGCCAGCTGGTGCTGCCTGTCACTATCATTTTGGTCACCTTCCCTTGTCCTCTGTTGCTCCTACCCCCTGCTGCCTTTTTCATAACTCTGATTAATACCATGGACTGGACGAGGGGGACTGAGTGCACTGCACGGGAATCCAGCAGAACACATCTGAGGGCCTCCAGGATGTACCTCAGTCAGCCCTCCTTCTACCCACATCTAGGAAAGCTCAACAGAGAAAACAGGTGCAAATTTGGATTTAGCCGTAGTATCTTCCATTTCTTCTTTGTGTTTTAAAACTTTTCTCTCTTTCTTCCCTTTCATTTTTCAACTGAAGGTTTCATTAGCAACTTTTCCCTGCATTAAATGCAGTGACACTGTATATAAGGTTAGAAGTCTGTTTCCGTTGTTTAATAAATAAAGGGACAATGACAAGAATTAAATAAATAAGCGTAAATTACACTATTAAGAAAAAACCTTTTGTTACTAAAATAAACACCTCTTTATTTCTTCCATTAGCCTTCCTTTTATGACGCAGTAGACCCAGTAGATTTTGAAGGCTTCCTAATGACACGGCTGAACAACTTGGACTCAGAACTAGCACAAGAACTTGGTGAATTTCCTGAAGATGACTTGGACGTTGTCTTTACACCCAAAGAGTGCAGGACTTTGCAACCTTCTATGCCAGAAGATGGGTAAGGAGACTTGCTGTCCCTCTGAAATGCTGCAGGTTTAAAAATAGTTTTGAAAATGTTGATCCAGACACCTCACCAGCCATCCAGCCATTATGCACTTACTGAACTTTAAACATCTGAACTTCACCATTGATTCTCTTAGGCGTGTTTGCACACTTTTATTACACAATTATGCAAGCACTTGCACGACTTCCTGAGCTAGCTGGTAGTGGCAGAAGGAAGGTAGGCATAGACCAGGAAGAAGAGTAAAGAAGGGAAAAAGGATAGTATGAAAAATAATTTTGTAGCAGTGATCTCAGAGGTGGAAGTTGATTCTGATCATGTAGTAAGCATAGGATTCAGCTTTTTTTTTTTTTTTCCCAGCTATGTGTTAGATGGAATTGATCAGATCACTAAGCATCTCTTTCTGAGTACCTTTATTACTTAAATGGGGGAAATAGTTCATAGTTCACAAAAAACTATTGGGGAAAAAAAAAGCATTAATTTCTAGCGTAGGAGTCACTTTTGGTTTCAGGCTGACACTACTGAAATAATTCCACTATTTTCAACAGCTTTTAAAATGAAATAAGTAGCCTGTGTTGATACTGGTGCTTGGCCACCCTGGACATATTTAAGCTGGTTTGATTAACAGGGAAACTATGGGCAACAGAATTTTTCAGAATGAGAAAAAGGTATGCATTGGAGAGTTTTCTGATGTGGTTTAGGAGAGTCCTATGCATTGTATACAAAATATCCTTCAAGGATTGTTTTGCTGTAAATGGTACCTTCAAGTAGGACCACAAAGGCCTATTGAGTTTTGCAAGCAGTAAGAGCCAGATAAATGTGAAGTCAGCAGCAGTTTAGCCCCAGACTGCTATGTGTGCATAGATGGCTAACAGTGCAACATGTCTGGGATGGGGAGCCAGCTCCTTCCAGTAAGTGTAGAGCCATATACAACAGTGGTATTTGTTCAGTATTTTCTGCCTAGCGTACAAAATGCAACGAGTCTAAGCGGGAACCACAGCTTATATGATTTTTTGCCAGCTGTGGACTAGCTGAAAACCCCTCTTTCTAAGCAAGGTCTCAGCCTGCAAGTTCTTTCTTGGCCCAATGCATCCAGGAAGTTCAGGAGAGCAAAGGCAGTAGAGGCATGCTAGGTCACCTGAGAACTCTTTGAATCATACAGCTCCTAGGGTATTTTGTAACACTTGCACAAAAGGTGATTTTCAGTTGAAGTTACTCATAGAAGATGTTCCAATCTTTATCATGAATTCTTGTTTTTCTGTGGGAGACAGTGAATATTTTGGTGCTTAAAGTTCCCATTTATTTAAATAATGCACAAAAGTAGTAAAAAAATTTCCAACTTTGAAATGAGATTCAAAAGATAAGATTACCATTCCTCCCCTATTTCCAAGGTTACTTCCCAGCATTTCTGCTGTTTAAAACAGCAGTTATCTATTTGTTTTTCCAGTAGGAGAGCATGTAGACTCACGCTGTACAATCAGTTTTAGGCCTGATTTGCACCACAGTGACATTAAGGGTTTTGTAAGAAGTCTGTGGCAAAGCTCAAATAGTCAATACCAAGAAATATGCTTTCAGCAGATTTTTTATACACAGCAGCTTCCCATTTAGCGGTTCACACCGCCATTATCGGTATTAGTGCTTTCACAGAAAATCCTGGTCAAGGGTGCCAGGATGTGTAAGGGAAGATGAGAGCACAGGAGGGGCATGCACCAAAGATTCACCTGCAGGCGATGCAGTCTGTAGTGCCCCCCTGCATGGACAGCAGGAAACAGATACCACCCACCAAACTGGGTTAACGTGCTGTCTGCTTGCAAACATATGCAAACGTATGTCCCACATGAACCAGATGCAGGAAGTGACCATGTGCTGTGTCAGCCCGCCAGTGGCAGGGGCGCACAGCAGTCTGGTGTCGGCCAAGGCTCCGTCCTGCGGTGCACGCGTGAACCCAAATCAGTTGTTCCCCGGTCTTGGTAATCGGTTGCAAATCTGTTAAGAGTTCTGGGTGGAAAGTGCTAAAAAGTGTCATACTTTTTACTCATTCCTGTATTGCATGTGTATCCTACTCTTTTACTCACTTGGATCAGAGGACGTAACAAGTGATTTTGGCACAGATCACTAAAATTTTTTAGAACAGCGATAGGGGAATAATGCTACAACATCATGGCAGCAAATTCACGGACATCGATTTTAGGTTATAATATTTTGGTACCAATCAGTATCCAGTTATCAGGCAGCACTGACAACCCCCTACATTAAATGAGACTTATTTGAAAATCATAAAATTAAATTATAGCAGATTCTTAGATCTTAAAGTTTTATTATGCTACCTGATTAAAAGCTTAGGGTCCCTTTTTAGAATTTTCTTCATTTTATAACAAAGAGAAAATGACACCAAAAACATAAAAAAGACTATGCGTTTGTAAGAGTTCAGGAGCTGAGGCCTCTGGAAAATTATCTCTATATATTGAGACTTGTTATCAAGTTTGTAAAATCACAGAGATGCGTTCCTGGTATAATTTCTTTTATTTTGCTGTATTTTATAGCAACATCAGTCTTATATTCATGAAATGCATAGTGTGGCAAATGGTTACCTCTGTTAAATATATGTTTGTTAATTTATAAACACAGTAACAGAAACCTGCATCAGGGAATTCATGCAGTACACAGAAGTCTTTAAACCTCAAACAATAGTTTAGCCGTAAAATAAATACACATGAGAGGATTAATAGGGAGGCCTTTATCTAAACAGCATGCCTAGATAAATTTCTCGGTCCTTAAGGTATGACCTAGGTACTAAAATATTTACAATATATTGCTTTTTCCCCAGAGTTGAACTGGATTTACATGTCAGAGACTGTGTTCAGACGTATATCCGGGAGTGGCTGATTGTGAATCGAAAGTAAGTACATACAAATAAGCAAAATAGAAAATACCTGGCATCTTGTCAGAGAGGAGATGCATGCTGCTGTAAGTAATCCTGAAGAATAATGATTTGAATCAGTGACTGAAGACAAGACCTGGCTTTTCAGTAGTATATATAACTATTTTGTTTTGTTTGAGCTGGTGGGCTATAGCTAAATATTGTTGCATCTGCTTCTTAATTATCAGGCACTCTGAGAATTAATTAGGAAGAAATTCACATCAGCTGTCTGTAATGATGATTTATCTAAATCAGGAATACTACTACCATTTGATGACACTAAAAGGAAAGATAACAGGAATAAAGATTACATTTGTATGCTCTTCATTTTCCCCTCCATACCCTGAAAATTCAACATGATCTGATTTCTACTGGTGTCTGAAAATGAAATGGAGTGCTAGTAGCAAAAAAAGAAGGATTATGGGCTTCCCCAGCAGTGATTGATGGTATTCATGGGATTATTAGTGTAACATCCAACTTTACTATTTTATACAGCAAGCAATTTCTGCCTTTTGGGTCAGTGTAGTTCAACACACAAGAGTGAGACCTGTAGTCATTACAAGTGACTTAATTACCTTTGTTTTATTTTCTTTTTATTTAATTTAATTTTATCATTTCATTTCATTCTATTTAATGTATTAAATGGGATGGGAACTCTCTGTCACTGCTTTCTGTGTGGAGGCGTCTGTCCCCAGATCCTCAGGGGTGTGCTGTGCCAGTGGAGCTCGCCTCCTTCCCCATCACCCCTTCAGAACGAGCTTTTTGGAGCTCTGTTTTTCTGCGCTGCTTCCTGTTCATCCCCTCCCGCGCTCATGCCCTGGTCTTGACAAGCAGTCGTAGCACCTGACGGTAGAGTGCTGGCACATCTGCTGCCATTTCAGTGTGCTCCTTCGCCCGCCCTTGCTCCTCGCTCTTTTTCTGACCTGATGTACGCCGGCAGCCAGTGCGCTATGGGTTGACTCCTGGTGACTGTAAAGGAATCGCGTTGTTCAATTGTGCAGCTTGTGCAGGGATGGAGCAGCCACTGAGGGTTATTAAGAGACTTCCTCTGGGGGTGCTGATGAAATTGTTTGAGTTCTCAGAACTGTTCCACAGTGAGTCACTAAAAATAGGCTAGCGGGTTTTGCAGGCTCTCCACCTGCACTGCTCAGAGCACGGGCACCCACTTTTTCACGCAGTGCTGTTCTGAGTGGACTGTAAAGAGGTAGCGTGTGGCTTTGTGCACACAAGTAGGGAGCAAGCAGTGAAGTACATGAGGTGAAAAATAGAACATAGCTATTTTTGCACTTATGTGTGCTGGTAGAAACATGAATGGAGATGTAGAAATACACATGCGTGCAAAGATTTGTTGTGTGGTTTACTATTTCATTCATTCAGGTAAGGCAAATTTGCGTTCAATAACTTTATTGAGCTGTTGAGTCTGTGGTAAACATGATGAAGGGCCTTGCCAGAGAACTGAGCTTCAATGGCTGTGGCTAACCAAGCAAGCAAGTTATTAAATATTGCAAAGAATGAAGTGTAAAAGATGCTGCTGTGGCACATAAACCAGTGATTGTTATCGGGACTCTCATGTTATGCCTGGACACTATTCTCCAAACAGATGTGAGAGGAAGAAAAGACACCAAGAAAGAAGTGATAAAAAGTAGTTGTAGAAAGCTTTGCATTGTTTTGTGAAAGGCTGGAAAAACTGTAGCTGCCTACTTGAGAGACAAAGATTCATAGCACAGGTTGCTGAACATACGGTCTGGTGAGCTATGGGTGAGATGAGTGTGTAAGTGACTTTCATCCATTCATGCATGTGAAGGTTCAGAATAAGAGATTTAAGAGTCTTCAGTGGGTGGCATGAGCAGAGGTGGTCTTTTGCCCCAGGGCAAGAGTTATGTGATAGAGGGGCTGGACACAGCTGAGGGGTCCATGTGTTTTTGCCAGAGGCTTAATGGGAGGCTTGTTTCTCTGCCTGTCAGTTTTTCCTTTCAGTTGTCCATTGTTCCTTTTCCTTGCCCCATTTTCTTAATTCAGTGTGTGAGCATTAAATTCACATGTGTGCTAAGAGCAGAGTTTGCTTCTTGGTGAGTTTTAATTGCTACCATGCTTTTCAAAAAAAAACCCAAACAATATAAATAAATTTTCCAGTAATACTTTAGGGGAAAGGCATCTCACAGGGAAAGCATCATCTCAAGTACACAAATCTCTCCATTAATCATTTGTTTGCCACCAGCGATAGTGAAAAAATAATGAACAAAACCTCTTTTGGATGCTGAAATGTCTTAAAGTAAACTCATGCAGAATTTCTTCCATTATAATTAAGGTGTATGATTAAGGTGGTTCCAAAACAAGGTCACATCCAAGGAGAGCTGGGATTGTCTCTTTTATGACTTCAGTTTTCATTTGCAGTGAACTGGTAAACGATTAAATTGCAAACAATTAAAATTAAAACACATCAGAGCATATCATTCAGTTACTCCCAAAATGTAATAAAAAGGTGTCTCCCCGATCAATAATTGCTTATCGTGGCATCTTTATGAAAGTACTCAGATGTTTAGACATTGCTTTGGGAGTGTTACAGAAAGGAAAATGAATGAAGCAGGATACTGTAACTGAGGAGGCTGATTGCAAAAAGGCCATCACAGGATTTAGCAAATTGCATACTAAAGTGGAAGAAATAGAGCTCTGGAAGCATCTGCTATCTTTTTTTCAGGGTACCTGCTGCTTTTTTTCCATCTGCCACGAAAATGTAACTTGAAATTGGTACCTTGCTGCAAAATTTTGGGAAGCTGCCAGCAGGGACGGTTATGAGGGTTACATTGTGCCATAGTGATAGCCCTTATCAAAAAGAGGCACTGTTTGAGAGGTGTAGATTGTTGCATGTAATTAACTCGGGATACCAGCTAGGTCCAGGGCAAGAGCAGTAAGCTCCCTGATGTAAAATTGCAGGAGCAAAGAGTCAGCCAGGAGAAGAGTGATCCCGATCCATGTTCTTAAGGCCACTGAAATAATCACCATGTCTGATGAGGAGCTCAGAGCTGAATTTGTACCTAGGTCAGGTTTTGCCGCTGTCTCAGGCTCAGAGTCTATGCAAAAATGATCTGAATGAATTTGTTTCCTTTTTAAACTGTTCTTAATATACCTGATAGAGTTGCAGTGGTGTGGTAAAACAATTAAATATTGTGAAATGTCACACTTTTGCATTAAAGCTGTGCTGTGCTGCTCTTTTGCATAATAATGTATCCAGTTGGTTAATATTTTTTTTAAATTTGTCTTTTCTGTTTTATTTTCCCTTAACTCCTCCTTTGCGGTCCTGACTTGCTCGGGCTTTTCTGGGAAAGGAACCAAGGGAATTCAGATACTTGTAGCCTGAAAAACAAAGGATCCCGAAAAGATTTTCACAAGACGCTTCAAAAACAGACATTTGAATCAGAAACATTGGATTCCAGCGATGCAAACTTTCAGGTACATTTTCTTCACTTTAGGAAAAGTGATAAAATATAGCAGCTTTCCTCAAATGAAGCATCCTCGGGTCCCTGTAATGGCGTCAAGCGGAGAGCAGTGCTCGCCATTCAGCCTCACGGCAGAGGTGGTGCTCAGGCCCTCTCTGCCAGACAAGCAAGAGACGTTTCATGACACCCCAGTCTCCATGCCACAGCTCGCCATTTTGTTCTTGTCCAACAGGCGGGACCCCGACACGTCCACATGCTCCCTGAGGAGGCCTCGAGAACAACCCTCGCCTCCTCCGACTTCGACCTGCGCAGCCTGCAGCCGGACCCCCGCCTGGAAAACCTGCTGCGGCACGTCAGCGCCGAGGAGTTCGAGAGGCAGAACGAGGAGGCGCGGCGCACCAACAGGCACGCCGAGCTCCTCGCCCTCTACCCCTCCGTGGATGAGGTGAGCTCGGGGGCTGACTGGCCCACAAGCCTTCACAAACTGGCTGTCCCGGCATGTTTAAGGTTAAAGTTGCACCACAGTCAAAAAATGGGGTTTGTGGCCTGGATACGTGTCTCCCCTGGATAATAACACGGGGAAGGCACGTCAGCATGGGCTCCTGCGCTATCTTGAACGCGCATTGAAGGGGTTGTATTCAGGCTCATGGTGTTGCCTGAGGCTTCGTTACACCCCCGCTTGGTGTGGGTTCAAGCCCCGTGCTGGTGATACGGTTGTGTCAGCGTGTTACCCTTCACTGTAACGCTTATGTAGGGGTCAGAATTGTAATATAAATCAGTTTTCTTTCATCTCTGAAAAGATGAAACGCCCGCTGAGTGGGGGAAGGTGGTAGTCTGTAGCAGTGCCCCAGTTAACGTCACATAAAGGTTTTATGTAAGTAAGTAAATTTACAGTTGTTTCAATTGAGTATGACTAGAATAACTGTTTAATGATAGGAAGATGCAGTGGAGATACGGCCGGTGCCAGACCGCCCAAAGGAACATCTGGGCAACAGGATTTTGGTGAAGCTGCAGACTCTGAAGTAAGTATCCCTCAATAGGGCTTGCTCACCATTTCTCAGTTCATACCAGTGTACTGCTGCCAACTCTGCTACATCACAGCAGGTGTCCTGTTCAGCAAGTGTTTACACTTGCTTGATTGTTCTTTCTTAGTGTAGCAGAGGACTATTTCTATCCATCATTACAAAAGTCTTTAACTTGTCAGGGTGAAAAGGAGTTTGGAATGAGCCTAAATTATATACTTCCAACAAACTAGATTGGTCTCTGTACATGCTATTGGACTCGATAAACAGAATAAAAAAAATCAAGGAAGGTATGATCATTTTTAACTGATATCTGAGACCACCTTTATGACAAATTCAGAAAATGCATTGCATGCAATTTACTTCCCTTTTGTTCCTCTTGAAATCATCTAGTAAAATGCACTAATAAA
Organism: Scopus umbretta; assembly: GCA_013400535.1. NCBI lineage: Eukaryota > Metazoa > Chordata > Aves > Pelecaniformes > Scopidae > Scopus > Scopus umbretta. The sequence goes on from VZTL01004414.1 coordinate 25,863, forward strand.
AAAATCCTCCAGGCTTTGAGAGCACTGAGGTCTGGATCTAAATATTTCTTCTTCTTTTCTAATGGAAATGCCAGTCGAAATAGAGCCCTTTAATTTTTTTATTATGTGGAGTCATAAGAGTGCAATATTAATCAGTGTCCCATGTGTCTTTCCTTAACAGGTTTGATATAGAGATCGAACCTTTGTTTGCATGCATAGCTCTCTATGATATAAAAGAAAGAAAAAAGGTAAGTGTGCAGACAGTATTTTTGTTCATTGGGCTTGGGTTTTTATCTGTGGAGTAACAATTTAGGAAAACTTAGGAAAAAAACATGCAACTTTTTCACACATGTAGTCTGATCCAGGATTCTTTTCATTCAGTAGTTCTAATTGCTACTTTTGACTTATTTTAAAATAAAATCTGATGCATGCTTGCTTCGCAATACATTTTAATTCTTTTTCTTTTCAAGATCTCAGAAAATTTTCATTGTGACCTCAACCCTGATTCATTAAGAGGATTCTTGCGTCCTCATACACCCTCCGTTGACTTGTCTACCCAGGCAAGATCAGCAGTATTTTCTGTCACTTATCCCTCGTCGGATATATACCTAGTAATAAAGGTATGTTACAGTCCTACTTCAACACTGTTCTTTCTGTTCCTGGCTGTGCTTGTTGTCTGAGTTCTTGAAACTGACAACCATGAGTTTCCTGCACCTGAGGTGAATTCTAGTAGTTTTTAATAGTATATGTGCAGGTGTCCACTGTTATATCTCACTCCCAAGCTAAGAATTTATATTGATGCCCTGTGTTCTAGTTCAAATAAGTATTTATAATTTCCTATCTCTGCCTCAGGGAAATTTAAAGTGAAGTAAGCCATTTAAAAAAAAAATATATTCTGTGGATGTTTTTTGGCTTTGATTTAGTGCACTTTGCATAATTTTGTTTATTTAATTCTGAAAATGAGTCAGCATGAACAACTTAATTTGGAATGTGTTAATTTTCCTGATTTCAGTGAAAATGCAGTAGTACCTGTTTGTCAGTGTTGTCACATATGTATTTTCTGCTTTCTAACAAATCAGATTGAAAACTAGGAGAAGGTTTGTTATTGGATACTCCATAACGACAGTTTTAAGAATTCTCTCTTGCACATTTAGGCAGGCTCTTTCGTATTGCTAGAGAAGCAACATGTTTCTATTTGGGTGATATTTTTTCCTTTGTGACTGTCTTATTTTACCGTCTTTTGTAGATAGAAAAAGTGCTTCAGCAAGGAGAAATTGGAGACTGTGCAGAACCCTACATGGTTCTTAAGGAAAATGAGGCTGGCAAGGTAAGTAAGTAGCTATAGTGTTTTGATCAAAAAATGCATGCACAAGAAAAGAACAAAGAAAGAGCAGACCCTTTGGAATAGGTCAGAATCCCAAGAACACTGGGGAGGAAGCCAGTTGGTGCATCCATGGTGCAAGTAGTCTGGTGTCTGTAACCAGCAGGAAAAAGTCGTGAGAAGGCAAGGTGCATTTTCATTACTGACCCATTTGGAAATTGATACTGGCAAAGTCTTGAGTTACAAAGCAGATAGGTGTGAGCAAAAGAGATGACAATGCAATGTGGAGTTAGCAGAAATATTTGTACCTCAGAGACATGTTACTGATTTGGATGGGCAAAAAGCCTGTTGTGACGTGTACGTGGCCAGTTCAGTGCTGTCATCCATAGATAATATGAGCTCTGTTCAAGGAATTCACGGTCATCTACCTCTCTGGAGCAGACTGACAATGTTTGCTGGACTTCCATTTGTCTCTTACCTTTAGAATATTGATTTCAGCAGAATATTGTTTCTGTATCTGATGAAGAAAGTAAAACCTGCTAGCATTTCATGGTGATTGTTGATGCTGGGCTTGAGGGTCACTGCAGAAAGATCTGCATTCTCCTTTTCTATAATGAAAACTAAATCATTGAAAAGAAATGGGAAGTGAATGTGCAATCAAAACAGCTATGATCCTGACAGTGATGTAGCAAGGAAACACAAGAGATAAGAATGCAAATTATTTACTGAACTCTAAATATATAATTTCCATGTTTTATCTATAGTAACAGTAAAATAACTGATTGCTTTTTAAACTCATTATTTTCTTTGTCTTAGACAAAAGAAAAGATTGAAAAACTGAAAGCCCAAGCTGAATCCTTTTGTCAGCGGCTGGGGAAATACAGAATGCCGTTTGCCTGGATTCCCATAAGCCTAACTAATTTCTTCAACCTTTCAACACTTGAACGAGAAATACCTGAGGCGGAAGGTTTAAACGGTAGTTGTCTAACATTTCTAACTAATGCAAAGTGACTCTTCAGTAGGACTGTGCATAGGAAACAATGCTATCAAGAGTGAACAACAGATTCAAAGTCACGTCTTCTCAGCCTTCCTTTTCAACACTTTGAACACTTACAACTCAATATGCTCACTGTTTCGTTTCTGCATATTTACTTCGATGTATGCTAAATATTGTTCCATGTTTTAAGCCCAATTTTGGTTGAACATTGGCTTTGTAGAAGTGAAACTCCCTTTGCTGTATGGAGTTTGTTTGCAACACAAGACAATCAAAATACATATCATCTTAGTTTCTAGAGTATACAGGACCATTGGTCGACAACATTGACCAATGTGCTCTATAACCAATGAACTAAAAATTTCAGTAAGCTTGTGCTCTGCAGCAGAAATAATGTCACTTCAGTAGGTGTGTCCTGGCATTCCACTATCTCACACAGTCTGAAATAAAAGTAGTGGAATGTTTTAGGTACTCTCTCTGTCTTCTGATGTTGCCGGGAAGTTGTGGATTTCTAGTGTATTATAATAGTCTTTGTACTGAAGCAACACAAAGCAAGTTGATGTTTCATTTAATTTCCCTTTGGAGGGAAAGGATCCACTAGTGACAAGAGGGTAACACTGCTGCAGGCGAGAAGACTTTCTGAGAGAAGTCTTAGCTCGGAGGACGGCTATCCAGTATCAAACTTCAAAACAACCCCTCTGACTCTCAGCACCTTCTTCAAACAGGTACTGCATATTCTTTATTTCTGATTCCCTAGACATTTTTCATCTATGTAATGTCAACTGTATTGGGAAAAGTTATCAATGATGTTTGTGCAGGGACAGAGGATAACTGCTGTCAAGTAGGCAGTAACCCACTTGCTTTGCATGCCTCAAGGACATGGTTCACTCAGAAGCTTTCCCCAGTGTTGTGGAGTATTGTTATAAAGGTACTGATTTTTGTCTTTCTCCTGGTAGGAAGGAGACAGGCTCAGTGATGAAGATCTGTTCAAATTTTTAGCTGATTTCAAAAGATCGTCTTCCTTGCAGAGAAGAATTAAGACTTTACCAGGTACATAATTAATTTTGCACGGAAAAGGATATATGTACTTTTCTCCCCTAAATGTTCTGTAAATTCCAACCCCAAAATATAATTAACTTGGGTTTTAAGTCTATAGTATGTGCTATTGTGGAACGCCCTGGGTTCCCAGTGTCTACCTGAGCACACATGCTTTTGAGGTTTTTTTCCTATACAACTGAGTATGGAGATTTATATTTAGCTTGATATTCTAAAATTATTTGCTTTCTTCCCTAATTTATGATGTATCTACTGGATGCCTTTTTTTATTATTCAAACTGTTTGAATACAGTGCTTTAAAGCAGGTTTCTAAGATCCTTGCTATTTCCCTGCAATATTTTAAAATGGGTCATATTTTACAGAGGGGGGTTAAAATGTGTACACATTTGATCTTATTTGGGTGTTCGGGTCAGCATTAGCTAACAAAGTAGAGCAGCAGAGATAGTGTTTGGTTACTGTCAAAAACCTGACCAGCTTATTTTTTCTTTTTACATAAATTACAGCTCAAGCTTTTCTGTACAGTAGAGGAACCTTAAAAAGCATCAACTGAGTGCAAAGCTGCTTTGCCTTTTTAACTGATTGCCGGAAATGACAAGTCTGAGTTCACCAAATGCTTTTGACTTATCACAACAGATAATTTAAATTGAAAGTCTAGTTATACTTGGGTAAATGTTATCAGTATTAACTGTTTAACTGCTCACCACAGCAAGCCTGGCTTTCCTGGTGGGTGGTGTCTACTTTTGCAGAGATTAATCAGAGCAGAATCTGAGTGGGGGAAGTGAGAGAGAATTGTATTAGACAGCATCCCTTCTATCCTTTATTTGTCTCCCAGACAAATTTTATGTTATTTGTTTTGTGAAAATACTAGACTATCAACCAAGCATATAGTATTCCTCCTTTGTTTCTTGTTTCTTTGACATTGTACAAGGTAGACATAAAGAGCTATATATTGGCCTGATATGTAGGGATGTGTGTAGGTTACTTCCTGTGTATTTTTCTACACTTATGCTTTCATTCTCATGCAGCCTTCAAGCCAAAGATCAAGTTCTTATTTCCGCACTGTTGCTATGTAACCTTACATATTGTTTTCATTTTTGTTTTGTTAGACATTGGTTATTTTTTATATTTTTGCCAAGATTTTGTGATTTTTTTTTTAAAGGAACACTTAAACTGGAGATTTCCCCAGCTCCAGAAAACCTTGGTTATTGTCTGACACCAGAATTAATACCAGTGAAGCCATTTCCAGAAAATCGTAATCGTCCTCACAAAGAGATTTTGGAATTCCCGATTAGAGAAGTGTATGTTCCCCATACCATTTATAGGTAAGAAGTAACATATTTTTCCAATGCTTAAGACACATTTTCAAAAATAATTGTGATTTAGATATTTTTTTGTCAGAAATAGAAACTAAAAACACTTTAAAAATGTTAAAGACTATGCACTAGGTGATGATTTAATCTTACTAGCCATTTCAAGATAAAACACCTGCAGGCTGTTCTATAGTGTATTTACTAATCTAATTATGTTGTCCTTTGAAAATTTGTCTAAAATGTCAGAAAAAAACCCAAATAGCTCTCATTGACTTGGCATTTATATCTCTCTATATATATATGTCTCTATCTTTCCTCTTCTGTGTTTTTTTCCCAGTAGATCTTATTATAATTTTTAACAGTTTTGGTAAATGTGTGGGCTGGTTTCTACCGTTAATTTGAGTCATCTGAGCATCTGAGGAAGAAATGTGTTGCTCCATGTACTTTTTCACCATGAACTCTAGGCTGTATAATTTCTTTTCTTAGATCTGTTCTATTCTGGTTGTTTCAAGGAGACCACGGTGTTCAGTAGCATGCAACTCAGCAATTCCCATCATTTGTTAGTGGTCTCGTACATCTGAGTCTCCAAGAGGAAACTATCAAAAGAATATGCTTCAGCATGTTGGCGCAGCAAAGTAGTGCTAGTAAGCAGTGATATTGGGGGTAATAGCCAACTAGCAATAATTCAAAATGGGTGTATCACAGTATTATGGATACAGAAATACTAGCTTTCATGTGACCATTGTCTTAGTGAAGGCATGGAAATAAAGCAGAATCCTTCTTACAGCAGTAGTTGATGCTATTCTAATGGAATTTTCTGATCCCTGAAACAGTAGCTAGGTACTGAATTGTATTAGTGACAGAGATGTGACTATCGCTAAGGTATCACAGAGTGAAGAATCTGAATAAAGAACTGTAAAGCTTACTAACTTCTTGCAGCAGAGATTAGCAAAGAACCATCTCTCCAACCCACTCACCTAACCCCACCTAGGAAGGGAGAAGGGAAAGGCAAGACTTGTGATTCAGTACAACTCAGAACTGCAAGGCTGCAGACTAATCTGTGCTGGGGAGATGCTCCACACCTTCACAGGAAACTGGAGAGCCAGTGGGACTGTTGGTGACACCTGGATTTGGGTCCCAGCTTTTAAGGAAAGCAAAAAGAGGAAGTGGCATCTTATCTTAAGATAACAATGTGCAGTGTGGAGTTAACAGGGAAATAAGTAAGCCAGTTTGGGTAGAGCCTCATTAGATGTTTTGGAGGAGTTATTCCTGGGCTATGCCATGAATCTATGATAATCTGAGGGCAGTTTCTTTGAGCTCTCAGCACCAGAATGCTAAAATGCAGAGTGTTATGGTAATTCTGTCTTCTCAGAATGTCTTAAGACATTCTGTCTTAATGTCTTTTTTTTACCCATTTTTTAGGTGGTTTATACAGATATTTCTGTAGGGGAATTAGTTTTTATATAATTGAAAGTGCAGATGTAAATGAACTTGGATAATGATACCTTTTTTTAAAAATTAAAAAATAAGACAGAATTTTAACTTTCCTCTTCATTGTCTGGCCCCAATAAGGAGTAGCTTGTGTCAACTTCAGTGCAGTGTGCAGCCTGGTAGTGTCTAAAGGTCTGCTTTTGAAAATGAAAAGCATTAGCAATGGCTGTGTTGCTGAGCTAGAAAGAGAGTTGAGTCTGCACAGAATGTTCTCTCTTTAGTTCTCACCAAGGCAGACATTTGCAGACAGAAATCATAAATATTAAAGCTACAATGCTGAAGATTAATTTGTGTATCTTCTGAAGCAAGTTTGGGTGTCTCCACACTATCTTTCAGTTGCTGGGGTGTCTGTATTCAATACATACACCCACATTAGAAGAAATACTTGCTATAGGTCAACAGTTACACTCTTGGTTCAAGAGTTCACACCCAGCATGCTTAATGTCTTCAGGCCTTTTGGGCTCTGTTTTGATTTTCTTGCTAAGTAAAAGTCATGGTAACAAAACAAAGTAGGATCTGTCCAGCCTAACTTGCAATAATGAAGAGAATATCTATAAAGAATATTTTCCTTCATTAATCTTTACCTTAATTAGTGAATCAGTGGTGATGACACAACTGACATGCCACAAGTAGTGTTATACGATAAACTGGAAACTCAGACAGCTAGTTAGATACACTGGGGAAATGGTAAAAAAAAATGCAGTAATGCTAGGTCATGTTTTGATTGCCTTGTGACAACAAACATGCTTGGAGCAAGAAAGGGGAGTTGCCAACTGAAACCCCAGGAAGTCAGATGAGGCAGCTTTGCAAATGTTGCGAAACAGCTGAGTCGGAACTTGGTTGGGTCCGAGAAGTAGCACTTGTGTTTGCACCATGCCATTGAAAGCACCCCCTTTTCCCACAAGCCAGAATCACCCAGCCACATCTGAAATGCTTTTGCCACACAATCATGCCTGTGCTTCTTTTGGTGAGCGAAAGTGTAGTTAGGGATTGTAGCCCAATGTATTTGGAACTACAGGCCTCTCAGTCTAACCTCGGTGCCGGGGAAGATTATGGAATGGTTCCTCTTGGATATGCTCAACGAGCACATTCACAACAACCAGGAGATCAGGCCCAGTCAGCATGGGTTCATGAAAGGCAGATCCTGCTTGACCAACCTGATCTCCTTCTATGACAAGGTGACCCGCCTAGTGGATGAGCGAAAGGCTGTGGATGATCTCTACCTCGACTTTAGTAGGGCCTTTGACACTGTCTCCCACAGCATTCTCCTGGAGAAGCTGGCGGCTCATGGTGCGGATGGGTGCACCCTTTGCTGGGTTAGAAACTGGCGGGCTGGCCGTGCTCAGAGAGTGGTGGTGCATGGAGTTCAATCCAGTTGGTGTCTGGTCACAAGTGGTGTTCCCCAGGGCTCAGTATTGGGGCCAGCCTTGTTCAATGTCTTTATCAATGATCTGGATGAGGGGATTGAGTGCACCCTCAGTAAGTTTGCAGATGACACCAAGCTGGGCAGGAGTGTTGATCTGCTGGAAGGCAAGAAGGCACTGCAGAGGGATCATAGAATCATAGAATTGTTAAGGTTGGAAAAGACCTCTGAGATCATCTA
>VZTL01004415.1:10213-33869 GCA_013400535.1 Scopus umbretta
AAAAAAAAGACACTGGAAGTTAAATTAATTTACAAATTACCAAGCATTAGGGAATTTTCCCCAGGAGATCCAAGCATGACGGCCTGAGCAGATGATAATCTATGCTTACGGTATTCACAAGAGCTTCCTTGTCTGTGTTCTACAATCTTGAAATCTAATTAACTATACACAATCCAAAGTTTACTTAACATTTAAATGAAATAGAATTAATCTTTCCTTCAGTAAAATCTCTTTCTTGTAAAATTCCCAAACCTAGCTCTGACTACCCCATCACATCCACACATTACATTGTGAGAATCCATAACTAAAATAGCTTGTAACGGCTCACCTGGCATGTGAACAGCTGAAGACTGATCACAAACAATAGCACTGAGTAAAATTGAGAAGCACAAGGATTGTTTTAGCAGGCATCAGGTTTTTCTTCTGTGATTAATAGAACTGTGTAGAATGCAGCACATACTGTCCCAGGATGGATCTTCCTTTCACTTTTTCATTTATTATGTAGTCACAATTGCTATTTAAGTTTCATGTTTGCTTAAATAGAATGCTAAAAATTTGCATGCTTATTAAAGTTATCTCTTTCAATGCCTTGCCCCACACATGCAACAGAAAAAGGCATTCTTTCTGATCAGAAACACTACGAGTCACTTTTTTCTTCAAGTGCTAGAAGTAAGGCATAACTGAGAAGAAAAGTGATCTTCATCCTTTTACATTTAAAAAAAGGTAGATATGTAGATGAACGTTCCTGGAATATTATCTAACGCTCGTGACTCCCATTTAAAAAGAAAAAAGAAGCATTGATCTGCTACTGTAGCTTTTACAGTCATGGCATATTTCCTTGACACAGAAGAAAGCGCTGTAAAAAAAAATGAAGTGTAGCTCAAGTATGNGTTTAGCTTTGAAATTTCCCATATATTTGTTGCATGCAAAAGGAATGAGATAGACAAGTTCAGTCCTTTTGAAGTACTGTGATGGCTGGCAGTTTTGCAGACTTGAAATATTTAATCCACTAATAGCAGTGAGAGTTTTTCCACTGACTCCACCAAAGAAGGCTTCAGCTTCACTAACACTAGTAATGTGAACAAACACTTTGGAATTTGTGTTACCTGCTAAATAGTCAATATGTTTCCAAGAAAAACGCTATCCACTAAAATGTTCACACTGCTGAGAAGACATCAGCCTATGTTTAATATCTATATGTCTGTATTTCACAGGATAATTTACATATTTCAAGGACATCCATTCCATATCCAATAATCCTGATTAGGAGAACTAAAGTTATTTGAACCTCTGGTACAAAAGAAATCCCAACCTATTAATTACATCAAAAATGACCTTGGTATCACAGATATATTCACTATCCTCTGTGACATTCAGATAAAGTTGACTGCACTGTATATCAGGCACCATGAAACTCTGAAGTGTAGAGTCATAAATCTGTACCTGTTTATGTATTTACTGACTCACATGCTAGGCAAAACCAAGTGCTTATTACTTCCAACACTGCTATGCATAAACACACTCTGATGAGAATGCATTTATGGTGGACTGCATCTAGTCGGTAAGAAACCTCTAAGGAGAAACAAAAGATTGCCAGAAATCATCCTGACTGCTATACAGGACCCAATGGTCATTTTCTTGTGGACAACACTTACCAGCATCTTATACAGGCAATATATTCCCTTATAAATGCTTCCAATCACCAATAAAGAGTAGTATTTTATATGCAAGATTTGAAAGTCATTCTACAGAAAACAAAACCCCACAGAACTGTGTTCCAACACTGTAATTTTATAGGTTGTTTTTAAGTCTGTATTAAAAGGTTATCTGTCCCCTCTGAGTTCTTCAAACACGAAGGCAGAAGCAACTTGGAAAAATACAAGAACAAGGCATAGCTCAGGTAGGACAGTTAAGAAGATATCAAAGGTGAAAGAAGACTATGACCTTACGCAGACCAGGTAGACAGTACAAAGTTCCAGGTCTTTATTTGTTGGAGGAGAATATTTTAATTAAAGTAGTTATTTTAAGATGGGACATTTGCAATGGATGCTTCAGAGAATGTGAGCAGCATCAATATATTCAATAGAAAAGCCATATATAGCGAATAAGATAATATTTGAAAGTTGCACACATCTGCATGGCTGAAATATTTCTTCATATCAACTTCTAATAGGAGGCCAAGAGGCAGAATAAAAATGTAAATAATCTACTAGTCTCAAAATCTATCTTTGCTGATACAATTTTTTATTGAAACATCCCATGTTCAATGAATATCATTGTGCTCACTTTCTGATTCTGTTTAGCATGCAAAAGAAAAGGAGCTCTTTCAGTGCAACTTGCTAATCAAAGACCTAAAAATTGACAACTTGGAAAATGTCACCACCTACCATAATATATGGAAAAAAGTATATAAGGGCTTTATTTAACTTCTACTGAAATTAGTGGAGATACCTTTTGACTCAGTAGAGCTCCATCAAGCATACAGATATTGCATAGTTGTTGACATTAGAGATGTTATTCATTTGAGTAATTGTCTATTTGTAAAAGATTCACTATGAGGCCTAGATTATAAATCTGAGAGCAATAAACTCACAGGAGTTTCACCTGTGTGTGTTCTGGGGGGTGTTGGTTTACATTCTTAAAGAGAAGAGATTGAGAATATCATGCATACATTTCTGTAGTTTAATGTTGGAAAGCAGGCCGTAGGAAGCAGTAGCATCTTATGATGGGATTTAAGAAACATCTAAGATTAGAAAGAGCTCTTTTGTCTTCTAGCATACACTTTTATTTGTTTTAGCATTATGCCACATAGTCTCTTTGACAAATTGATTCAACTTCACCTTAAATTATAAATGTTTTGTGTCCCTTATTATTCTAAAAACATAATCAAAGTAAGGACACGGAAGAGAGGAGAAACATAAATGAATTAAATGCAACCATGGCAAACAAATAAATGTGTATGATTAAAAAAAAATATTTGCAGCAGCTTTAGACCCCCATAGGCAATTCTCCATATGCATACACACACATGTGTATATATATGCATATATATATACACCCACATAAACACACAAACCGACTATATACATAGAGTGGTAATGTGGAGCTATCCTCTTTTACTATCTGAAACAACTTGAATGCAGGAAGCAACCTGGTTTGTATCCCATATTCTGCTTCTCAAATATAACCCATGCGTCTGTTTTCTGGCTATGCTCTGCTACCATTCATCTAAAAAAAAAAAACAAAAAAAAAAACCTTAGTTATATACATTTGTACCTTTCCTCATGTAGGCATGAATATTTTGTCCTGTGCTCTACTTCTTTCATTTGCCTGAAGCTCACCTGTCTTTTGCTGTTGCTATATGCCATGTTGCTACATGCTAGAGCTTGCTCCATCTTTCCCTTTCTCTTACCATTGTGATCATTCTTTTATACCACCCCCACCAAGTTCTTCTCTTTTACATGGGTTTTTGTATGGGTTCTTGGGCAGTGTTAAGGAAAAACATTTTTTGCAGCTTTTTACATTTAATTTTTCATTGTTTTCAATCAATTGCCACTAATATTTTTTCCTACTATCTGTCTTTAAAAACAGTAAGAGGTCTCTTTCTCTTTCTTCCTCTTGCCCTTCCTCTTTTACAGACCCAAATGCAAATTCCCCTCCTTCCTTCTTTGGATTTGCCAGCTGTTACTCTTTGCCATTTTAAGGCTTTTGCCTAGGTCAGGCCTGACACTTCTGATAGTAGTAAACAAAATCGGTAAATATTTGTCATGCCTACTGCAATAATGCTTCTGACTATTTATATCACAGAAACCGTATAATACAGTGTCTAAGCTACAACCAAACTGAGCATGATCAAAGTAAATTCTGGAGAGACAGGACTTGCTGCTACTTCCTCATTGTAAAGCCCTGACACCAGCAGTTCAGAAATTACTGAGCTAATTAATCAAGACTATCTGCATATGCGTGGCCACCAATGTTTCAGCAGTGAGAATATACAAAAATAATTTTAAAAAATAAACAAAAAAACCCACCAAAGAAACTGTTACAGCACTGTGTGCTGGCTTGTAAGCCACTCATAGCAGCCCCACGGGAAGTAGAGAGAACTCTTCCTCCACTAGCTTTGATGAAGATTTTTTTACTGTCCAGCCTTGTTCTCTGGGTGTATACTAAATAAAAACTCAGATCTGATCATCTCTGTAAGCAGGGAAATCCAAAGTTTAACATCAGAGTTTTACTGACTTTGTTAAGCTCTGGTACAAGATTAAGCTCTGTTAAGCTCTGGTAAAAGGCTGCCCAGGGAGGTGGTGGAGTCCCCATCCCTGGAGCTGTTCAAAAAACGTGTAGATGTGGCACTTCAAGACATGGTTCAGTAGGCATGGTGGTGTTGAGTTGACAGTCGGACTAGATGATCTCAGAGGCTTTTTCTGACCTTAATGATTCTATGATTCTATAATGATGCTAAGATTATTTATATTTGTAGCAATCTATTAGAAACATAGAATCATTTACATTAGAAAAGACCCTTAAGATCGAGCCCAACTGTTCACCTAGCATTGCCAATCTATTCTTACAGCTTACTTTTTTCTGCATTATACACAAATTATACAAAAATAAACCCAACCAAACTATGTTTTTCTCTTCTTGCTGTACTTGTAAGATATAAACCTGGCAACTCTTAGGTGATTTTGTTTCTTGCCTTACAGTAAATTATAGCCTCCTCCAGCTGCTGGGTTGCCTGTTCCCTGCAGTGTGGATGATGATTCTCTGTTTGCTGTTATAATGTACAATGTAGGGAAGCATTGACAGAAACCTTAGGAAAAGCAATTTCTTTTTCAACAAAGTTTATGGCATTTGTTAGTGTGGCTGAAAAATGACAGAAATGGGATTTTTCCAGTGTTGAAAAGACTGTTGTAGGAAATCTCTGAGATGCTAACAATAACAAAAATTCCAATTTACAGCAAATGCACATGAGGAGATAGGCTGGGATTCTGGGCCACTTAAAAAATGTGATTATTAGACCCTATTGGAAGAACCATTCATTCACTGGCCAATAACTTCACTCTTTCTTTATAACAGTCACAAGGCAATGTCACACACATGTACACACAAGCAACCCTGGAAAGATAATGCAGCAGCAGGATCAGTTTTTTTCCCATATCATTATCATTACTCAGCAGAAGAAGAGAAGTCAACACTTTAGGCTTAAGTGTTTCTTTTCATTACAAGGAACATGGACCTTTCCCAAAACATGAAAAACATCTTTCCTATGCATGTGTTATTTCCTACTAATTGTGAACTTAGTAAAAAATACATACATCATAACTACATATGTAATATTATCTAAACACATATTTTTGAAAATAAACCAAATGTGAGATAAAGGATATGATGGTTTTAAATTATTTCTGAAAGGAATGTCTGGCAGAATTTCTGTTGACACACTACTGTAAATACTGAGAGTTCAATTGTTATGTTAAAATTTGCATGTTGTCCTGGTTTCAGCTTAATTCAGAGTTCATTTTCTTCCTAGTAGCTGGCATAGTGCTGTGTTTTTGGACTTAGTATGAGAACAATGCTGATAACAGGCTGGTGTTTTAGTTGTTGCTGAGCAGTGTTTATACCAGTCAAGGACTTTTTAGCTTCCCATGCTCTGCCAGGGGCACAAGAAGCTGGGAGGAAACGCAGGCAGAACAGCTGACCCAAACTGGTCACAGGGCTATTCCATATCATATGGCGTCACGCTCAGTATAGAAACTGGGGGGAGTTGGTCGGGGGGCAGCGATCGCTGCTCAGGGCCTGGCTGGGCATTGGTCAGAGGGTGGTGAGCAATTGCATTGGGCATCACCTGTTTTGTATATTCTTTCATCATAACTATTATTATTATTATTTTCTCTTTCTCTGCTTTCCTATTAAACTGCCTTTATCTCAACCCACAGGTTTTAGTTTTTTTTCCTGATTCTCTCCCCCATCCCACAGGGGGAGTGGGAGGGTGAGTGAGTGGCTGTGTGATGCTTAGTTGCCTATTGGTGTTAAACCACAACACATGTGCACACACAACAGTTCACTTAAATTAGGTTAAGTTTACTTTAAATACATTTAAGAATTTAGAAGAGAACTGTACTGGAAGGTTTTCTTGTCTTTAGTCCCCCAAACTAGCCCTGTTGTAAATCTTATGAGTCAAAACAGTAGCTAGAATATAGTACAGGCTGATATATTTGTTTTCTCAGTGTGACACATCATAGCAGCTGAAAAGGTGGATTAAATAAAGCTGAACATCTAAGCCACATCATGATTAAAGTGAAGTGGTTAAAGAAGCTAATGGAGTATGAGAGATTATTTTTATCACAGAATAGAATCATGGCATGGTTTGGGTTGGAAGGGACCTTTGAAGGTCATCTAGTGCAAGCCCCCTGCAATAAGCAGGGACATCTTCAACTAGAACAGGTCACTCAGAGCCCCATCCAAACTGACTTTGAATGTTTCCAGGGATGAGGCATCTACCACCTCTCTAGGCAACCCGTTCCAGCATTTCACCACCCTCACTGTAAAAAATTTCTTCCATATATCTAGTCTGAATCTACCTTATTTTAGTTTAAAACCATTACCCCTTGCCCCATTGCTACAGGCCCTGCTAGAAAGCTGACCCCTTCTTTCTCGTAAGCCCCCTTTAAGTACAGAGAGGCTGCCATATGGTGTCTCCAGAGCCTTCTGTTCTCCAAGCAGAACACTGGACAACTGCAACTCTCTCAGTTTTTCCTCATAAGAGAGGGGTTCCATCCCCTCTGATCATTTTCAAGACCCTCCTCTGGACCCATCTAACAGGTCTACGTCTTTCTTGTGCTGGGGACCTCAGAGCTGGAAATACTCCAGGTGGGGTCTCACCAGAGTGGACTAGAGGGGCAGAATCACCTCCCTTGACCTGCTAGCCAAAGTTCTTTTGATGCAGCCCCAGGATAAGGTTGGCTTTCTGGGCTGCGAGTGCACATTGCTGGCTCATGTCCAACTTTTCATCCACCAGTACACCCCCAAGTCCTTATCCGCAGGGGTGCTCTTGATCACTTCATCCCCCAGCCTGTATTGATACTGGGCATTGCCCCAATCCAGGTGCAGGATCTTGCACTTGGCCTTGTTGAACATCATGAGGTTTACATGGGCCAACTTCTCAGGCTTGACCAGGTCCCTCTGGAAAGCATCCCATCCCTCAGGCATATCAGCTGCACCACACAGCTTGGTATCACTCAGCTTGATTTTCTTCAGACAAATAAATGTGATATCCATTGTTTATCACTGTATATGATATAGAAATATCTTCCTTTTCCATATTACATACATTTTACTAACCTGTCATCAAAGCATCATGGTCTAGTTTAAGGCTGTTATTTTGGCAGAGGTTCTAGGTTTCTGTCTGGTTTGAATTCCTCCACCCCCCCTTTCCAGTTTATAAATGTGGTGGGTTCCACACCCCTCACCCACCACCACCTTTGTTGGGTATTTTCTTGTGAAGTTTTCATCATATCTACAAGGACAGTATGGTGGATGACCTAATTTACATGTTCTCCCAACTAAATATTTTATTATAATCCTTTCTAATCACAGCAGAAGTCAGAGAAAGGAAACTGAGAAATGAGTAGATTGAAACCGCAATCCCTTGAACTAAACTCTCAACATCTTCAATGAAAAGAAGAATTACTCTGTCATTTCTACACCTGCTTTCATCTGCTCTCTGGGGTTCTTCCTGCTGTGAACATCCTAAAGGCTATTTCTCCTCTGAGTACGTAGATCTCTTTTTAAGCTGCCATCGTAAACACTTAACATTCTATGCACTTGAGTGCACTTATCATTTGCTTTTTGCTGCAGCTATAAATAACATTAAGAGAATGTCAGTGTCTAGATGCCTTATCCACACATATGCAATGGGATCAGCAGGTTTTACAAAACATTTATCAACATAACATTTGGAGTTTTCACTCTGCTTTCCTTTGGAAAAACAAGTGCTGCTACAAATGGTTTTCTCTAGACAAAGTGGTATTCAATTATGCAAATTACTTCAGGCTATTATAGTTGTACTAAGCATTGTTCATTTTATTGTGTTTATGTGGAATGGTGTTAACATCTTAAATAGAGATATTTTAATTCACTACTTAGACAAAGATTTGTGAGTAAATATAACAAAATAAACAAGCAGATATGGCTGATTTATTAAAACCAAGTAAAACTATACATAGCTTGCTAAACTGATAAAGTTTTACTTGAAGCTAAATAATTCTGTTGTAGTCCAGATGACACACTGTATAATGTAATCAGATGTTAACAATGAACATATTAAAAAAAACAAAAAGAGCTTTGTTATTGTTTCTGTTAATTTCAAAACCATAAAATGTAAAAATGCAGAACATGTTGCTTGCTATGGAACAACTAAACACAGAATCATTTGCAAGACCCTTTCAAGAACAAGCATATTCTGTAGGGGACAGGAGGGCAGAATCAGTTTACAATGTGTATATGCTGCAAGCAGGAGAAGGAAAGTTATTTGAAAATTAAGTCAGAAATCCTTGGTTCTATATCCTGCCTAAAATGGAGTTGCTATGTACTGAAATCGCATCCCTCCTACCTCTTGATATACTGTACACTATTCTGCAAAATTCAAACAATAAGCATGTTTTTCAATACCAAAGTTCAAATAAGGTTACAGAAAGCACTGTCTTAAAACAAATAAAGAATTTCCTAAGTTACTCTAACTTATCTAGATACAATATTTTACCATCTTTGCTCAGATCTAGTACCTTATGCCTTGGGACCTGCCTTCTGAAGTCAGCCAAACTCTGCTGAGTCTCTGTAACAGACCCAAATAACATCACAGTTTTAGTCAAATGTTCAGCTCAGTGGAATATTTGCAGATGTTTCTGTAATCCAAAATAAAACCAGTCTGTTGTCTGAAAGGGGCTTTCAAAAAATAGCTCCCACTTTCATTTACACAGTAATCTCCTCCTGGCATGAACCAAGAGGTTTTGGAATCTCAGTATTGCTACTTGACTGTTTTGCAAAGAATACAAGACATGAAGAAGCAATGAGATTTCCATTTCCCCAAAAGATGACATTCATACCAGCATAAAGAAGCATGAAGATCGATAATATTGAATATATAAAAAATTGCTGACACTGCCTCCTCTTCCCAAAGGAATAAATGAGCATCACATTTTGAGGGTTTTTTTCTCTCCAGACTGCAGTCCATCAAACAGAGGTTTATAGCCTTCAAAATCTAATCTTCTGAATAACAATAATAATTATATTTAAATATATTTTTAAAAATTGCAACAGCACAAGTTGAAAAAGTTCTAAAATACAGAAGAGCTGAATAGCAAAAATCATGTTGTAAAGTCTTATTTCTATTACATTGATGTTAATAGTAAAAATCTTAGTAGTGCTTTCAATAATGCTGTTATTCAAATAGTATAGCTTTGACATCAGTAATAATGCATAATAATAATAATTACAATAATAATATAATATCCATTGATAAATTTCAATTAATCATCCTAGCTATACTTGTCATGTATTTTAAAGTATAGGGACAGTAGTTCTGCTCATATTTAAAAAAAAAAAATATTTTGTACTCATTCAAACACTGTAGTCAGTTCCTATAATTTTTCTTTTGCTTCAGGTTTTTAAGACCACCTATCGATTATTTCACTTGACCAGGATTGCCAAATAGATTTAATAACTGTATTTATTTCAAATTATATATTCATGTGTAGCTGATAAGAAAAATGGGATTCAGGATCAAGTATTTAGAACAGATTACCCTGGAACTGTTTTCTGATTTTATCAACAGACAAAACAGTATTGTGAAATAAATGAGAATGATAAAAGTCTCTCCCATAAGAAGCAACGGAAGAACAGACTCTAATGAAGCAAACCAATGGTCATGTTCTGCAAATGTATCCATGTGAGCAAGTTCCTTTCCAGTAATATAATGATACATATAGGCATTATAGGATCTGATTATAAAATACTCTTTCAACAGAAAAATAATTTTCTGGAGAACCAGTGAATCTCACTTTCATTTAACTCTGAAAATTTGGGTACAAACAGCTATGTTAATTTTATGTAATAATTCATCTGTTAGATGATAATATATTTACTTCTATTTGGTCATATTTAAAATGCCCATGTAAAAATTTTAAAAAGAAATTTAAAAAATCCCTGTTAATCCCGTATGCAATAAAACAAAAAAGTTTGTTTTATCTTCATGGAAGACTTTTTATGCAGATGAGAAAAATGTTATTATTTCTTAAAGCCAGACTTCTTTAGAAGATGACTAAGAGTAGCATATCCTCTCAATCATTGACAAAAAAGTTGCAGATACGTGAAGGTTTAGCCTGGGAAGTCTGCCTCAGTAAATACTTTTAATGCATGGACATGGTCTTCTGTATGCTTACACTCGTAGCCATCTGCTATGTGAGCACTGTTCCCATTCACAAGTTGATTGGAAATTTTCCTCAGAGTATTCATGGCAAGCAACAGAAATGATAAGCCACGGCTTTTCCCTTCTATCAGAATCCCTTTTTTGCTGTTTATAAACCACCAATACTTCAGTTAACACACTGGAAAAGTATGTTTCAGAAAACAATATCTGAAAAGAAAAAAAAACATGTCATGAGAAATAAAAGTCCTGCTACCAGTAAGTTTTGTTGTAGTGAGCACTATAGGGAATGACAATAACCACTTTTGGTGAGAAAATATTTAGATAAGAAAGTATCAATATGATAAGACACTCTCTGCAAGTAAAGTCCTATGGCAGAAAATAGTGTTAGGAAATAAACTTTGTTCTAGAGACAAGGGATATTCTCCAGAGAAAACATGAGTGTTTCCATAAATTATTTTGATATTCTGAATACCTTCTTATCTGTGTAATCAACCTGAGATCAGCAAACAGTTTTCCAAACATTTTAGAAATGCAGGGTCTCAAAATAAACTGTGTAAACTGAAACTGAGGAAACCAAAATAAGCAGAAATCTGGTTGTGAACTTTTTGGTTACGATATCCATGAATTAATAGGTTTGAATTCACCACTGACATTACTTGGAGGTAAGTTATAGTTTCAGGGAATATATGGTAAAAAATGAAGTTTGCAGGGTGAGCAAAGTACCTGTCTTCCTTATATATAAAATTTCTATTTTTATCAATGGGGTCTGTTTGATTCTGTAAGAGTATGATGTTGACAAATGTCCTGAACTATTTCCACTGCTTCTGTGTTGGGATCTTCCAGACAAAAACAGGCAATGAACTGAATTAGTGTAACTGTGATTAACTTATGAGAGGGAAAAAACTGAGTCTTCTCTTTTTGGAAAGAATATAAAGATAGGTTAAACCACCTCTTGCTAATGAACATATACGTAACTGACAGAAAGCTAAATTACAAGGGCATAACACTGGCTAGGGAAAAACATGAATAAATCCACTAAAATGGTTTTGAGGAATCTGCTTTCCAGCCATTATCTGCCGACACACCATTTTCATTACCTAAAAATTCATACTGCCGTTCAATACAGTTCCTCCTTCGTTGCATTTTATATTCAAAAGCCAAGCAACTTAATTCTCAGAGCACTGAGGAAGAAAGCATTACTAATGTTAATACTGTGACAGCTTATATAAATCACTTTCTGCTTCTGGGAGTCAAAACAGGGGCTTGTCAGTGCTGGAGCATGTCAGTATTTACCAAAAGACTACACCACACAGCACTTTCTGAAATGAACTACATCCATACAAATGGAAAACAAAAGGCTATCATTCTGATTTAGTACAGCTTTATTCTGGTTTGCTTTGGAATAAATATCCAAACAAGAGTAAGGTAGTAGAGATCTCAGTCTTTAAAATTCATGTTTGCATTTCAGATAGTAGCAAAAATGGAAGCAAGTAGAAGCATTTCGTACAGAGCAAGGACTTGCAAGCAGGGTGGGCTGCTTGCCTTACATGGCCTACAGAGGAAAAGGAAAGGACCACTGACTTTACAAGGTAGTCTTTTTAAAACAATATATGAAATATAGTGTCAGAGAGCCAAGTATTCACTTTTATGACTACCTCAGGTCCTACTGCTCAGGGTCAACATATTACCATAGAGTATCTCTTTAAGCATACCACCAAGAATAATGGAAAAAATGTATGTGGGAGAAACTAAGTATAGAGGGCTAATGAAAATACACTATGTTTGAAATTAGGTCACAACCTTAAAGCTGTATGTCACCTTCAAAGGGTACTCTCTGCAGAGAAAAAGAGTCTGGACTCTGAAGAAAAGCAGATATCTAATGATGTGTCCAAGAGGACTCTGCTTAGGAAATATTCACATACAAGGGCTTGTACATGCAATCTGGATTGAGTCTCTCTCTTAGTAAATCTCATGCTGTTTAAAAATTTTTTACATGAGGTGTACATCTGTAACTATAAAGCATATCAACATAACAAAATAATCCTGGTACTTCTGTCCATTCGCTCTCTGCCCCACAACTGAAACCTCATTTTCCGAGAACCAGAGCGCTTCATATTCAAAATCAGAAGAGTAAGTATGCTAGACATATGTTGTAATTACTGTCCACAGAGCAAAGGCAGATTATTCCTTCAAATCTGCAGCCAGTATTTCAACACTGATGGTACCAATTTACTTTATGAGAGCAAAACATCTTTAATACACATATGTATATGACTAAATATTAATTATTTTCTTTTCACTATGTTTGGACAAGGGTAAGCACATATCACAGTAAGTATTCTGAAACAACCTCTCAAAAATATTTTCAGCAATTATTGTAACTAGGTACACATTAGAGGTCCATCAAGGGATACTTAGTTGTTTCTAAATAATGAGTTAATCAAAGTCTGCACATAATTAATAATGAACAAATCTGCAAGTAGTCAGATGTCTCCCACTAGTTTGCACTGTCCTCATCTTTATCATCTGGTTATACAAAAATGGCATGGAAAACCTTAGAAAGGTACAGAATTTTACAATGATTCCTTGTGTTATGTAATCCTTTAGAAGTGTCCTGGTTTCTGCTGGGATAGAGTTAATTTCCTTCCTAGTAGCTGCCATAGTGCTATGTTTTGCATTTAGGATGAGAATAATGCTGATAACACACTGATGTTTTTAGCTGTTGCTAAGTAGTGCTTACACCAGTCAAGGACTTTTCAGCTTCCCATGCTCTGCCAGGGGCACAAGAAGCTGGGA
Source organism: Scopus umbretta (assembly GCA_013400535.1). Lineage (NCBI taxonomy): Eukaryota > Metazoa > Chordata > Aves > Pelecaniformes > Scopidae > Scopus > Scopus umbretta. The sequence goes on from VZTL01004415.1 coordinate 23,436, forward strand.
GGGGGCAGAGCCAGGACAGCTGACCCAACCTGGCCACAGGGCTATTCCATACCATATGGCATCACGCTCAGTATAGAAACTGGGGGGAGTTGGCCGGGGGGCAGCGATCGCTGCTCGGGGNCAAAGCCCTTTGAGCTCTCCTGCGTGGCAGCTGGCTGCACGCCAGGATTTCCCCTTCAGTAGGGATGCCTCTCAAGGTTACTCCTCAAGCTTGAGAGATTCCATACTGCAACAGATCCTCAGCAAGTGACTAATAGGATGCTAAACTTTGAAATCTTAGCTAAGTGATATAAAGGATTGATTGTGCATATATAATTCTTCAGACATGAATCGTTGACCAAATCTGGGACTAGGATTGGATCCAACCACACCTAGACTCCTCACTGAGAAAGGAGTTTAGAAAGCAAGGGGGTCCTTTCTGAACCTCATGACTCAATGGGAGGGCATCCCTGACAGTTTTGTCTGACCCTGTCCTCTATGCAGTAAATAATCAAGTGTACGTTGCCATTGAATCTTGTTAAACCACTGTCGCATTTACCATTGAAGTGTGTTAATTCACTGTTTCATATCAATAAAGTGTATTTTTGCTTCTCTTACATGTGCACTCTCAATCCATCCATGAGACCATCAGACCAAGCTGCACAGAAAAAAAGTAGAAGCCACCTCTTATGTTTTTAAGATATGATGGTGGTAATGGGATACTCCCCATTCAATAGTGGGTCAATGATTTGAGCAGTTGGTTAAAATGAGAGCAACCTGGCTCAGTTCTATTCTCCTCACCTGACTCCTCCTGATGTCCCAGGAGAGCCAGTCCTAGATCAGCAGTTGCATCTTGTGCTGGGAGGGAAAATCATGTCCCTTCTTTGCCTGAAATTTTGTTAAATTCTGCTCAGAACACAAAGACTCACAGGGCCAGAGAAAGCATGAAAGAATATAAATGAATAAATTGAATTGATAAAATGAAAAAAATATACTGATTTATACTCTGGGGTAATAAACAGAATTTCACCTTTCTGTGAATTTTTTAAAAAAACTTGTTTCCTAGGTTATTATGGGAAAGTGGGTACAAAAGGGACAGGCATTCCTTAGAATCTTAGAAAAACTACCGTAAAAGATTTTGTACTTTATTCACCTACTTTGCTGCTCTATTTTTCTAACTGCTGTAATCTCTCAAATTGTTGACATTTGCGCAGTCGTTCTGTGGACTTCTGTGGCACACATAAAGGATAGACTTATTTTAACCAGATTTCAGACACACCTGACATTGGTACACACACACCTAACTCCAGAACACCACACACCACAAAAAGTGAAGAAAAAACCCTCATATGTCTCTTTTCTTGAATATACATTCTAACAGGAGCATTCAATTTTTAATCTCACAATGAAAAAAAACATAAACAAAACCAGAAATCTGCCTGCAGCTCTCTTACTGAAAAGACATACTGATAACCACAGTTATCATCCTTCAATAAGCACACAGATTCCTGCTAATCCATTTCTAACAATTGTTTAAGAATATAGAGGATTCTTCACAGTCCTGTAGGAATACACAGTTCTAGACAAATTTTCTGTCAGTAAAAAACAGAAGGAATATTTTAAATAATCAAAGGCAAACTTCATCTTAAATGCATCATTCTCCCACTCCCAACACACATTAAAAATCAATATTCATTCTGTGTGTTTTTCTGGGCACATTCTCTGCACAGTGTTCAAACAGCTTTTAATGAATCCTGTACTCTATACTTATTCACTATGCCTTTCTTTGTATTTCCAGAAAGGGCCACAAGAAGGAAAATTACAGCAGACAAAAATAGAAGGTGTGTTAGGATGAGATAAGTTACTTTCAGAAAAGTAATTTCAATTATTACTAACAGTCTGTGCCAATGCTGCTCTGTAGGCTTCAAAGGGTACTTGTAGGAGCAAAGACAACACTTTTCCCACTGTCAGCAACTGCAGTTGTGCAGGAATTAGCTGATATGAACCATCATAGAGATGAAAATGGTATTTATACTGGGAATGTAAAAGAAAATCAGGTGATCTGTTACCTAAACTAGTTGAATTAAATTTTCGTTGGCCTCACTGAATATTAATCACCCACAGATTTTGTCTTCATATTGCAACCAAAATCTTCTCCAGTTCTCATAGCATGTCTACCTCAAATCCTTCTGATTTTACATCTATTTAGAATTGTAGAACTGGAATCAAGATGTTTAATTCTAAACACACGAGTCATTCCAAAGGAAAAAAAGGAATGATATGCCAACAGTAAGAATATACTGTAGTATTTATCATGTACCATTCAAACACTCCTTTCACATTAGATTTCTACAGGAAAAGTTAAACTCCGAGCATAAATGTGTCTTCCTAAATACAATGCTTTTACTTTTTCTGCTTAATTAGAAAACCCAAACAACACTAAACAAACAAGCCAATCCTCAATCTAAACAACTCGTCCTTAGTGGTCAAACCTAAAGTTTGCAGTACCTGAAGAGTGTCCATTACAGCTGGGAAATTTGATGGCATTTACATGGGTTTTAGTAATTTACAAATGGTGAAAGAAAATTTCACTGTGCAATTTTTTTAATTCTGGAGGTTTATAACTGGTAGAAACTAATATCTTCTTTAGTGTTTTTATGAAATGGTTATTTGACAAAATCTAAAATATACTTAATTATTTCTCAGCATTATTCTTAGGAAAATGTTAAAACTTCATAAACTTCAAGCATAAGAGATGCTATCTACCACTCCTGCAGAAGAGGCAATATCCAAAAAGCAGAGCATTGGCCCAAATGCTGATCAGAAACTATGCTCTGTTAAGACCACTTTTGGGTTTGTTTTTTTTGTAACAGACTGAAAAAGAGATTAGCTGGGTGTATTTCTTCAAAGCCAAAATACATTTCTATGAGCTACTTTTCTTCATAAGCTTATTTGCTGAATACATTTTGTAAAATCAATGGATCAGGTTTGGAAGGTACCTGATTATTCCAGAGTATCATCAGAAAGTAATATAATGGAAAATCTCCTCTGCCTGCACCACTTTGAAGCTAACTGGTTTTGCGGTCTGGGTAGGAATTAAATGTCTGCTATCACTGTTATATTTAAATGATGTATACTTCTGCTTGCCTAGCCTTTAACCACAAATCAGTAAATTAGGTCTTAGCACATCATGTTTATCTAAGGCTCCTACATTCTTAAAGATACATATTCATTTGTAGACATATGCCTCTTCACCTCATTTGTTTTCAGAAGTAATAAGGTGCCAGTTTCTAATTTAGCTCTCTTTTACACTCCTGTAACAGATTTAATTGAAAACCCATGTTACAAGTGCTTCCACCTATTCGCAATTCACGTGTGTATATTTTTTAGTGCATCTTGCATTTGAGACTTTACTTTTCTCCAGGGTGCAGCAGAGCTGCCGGGCTACACCCCAGTTCATGTCAGTACATCTTTGGGAATCATAAACTGTCCTGAATCAGATGATCATTCCCTGCCACAGAGAAGTCTTCCTATACCATAAAGCAAATATAGCTATGCCTGGACCAACTCATCCTTCCTTTTCAGGGTGGGTCCTTCAAACAAAGATGATAGAACATTTCTTGCAACCATAACAACTTTTCTGGCACTATTAGAAACCAACACTATAGAAACATGTCTTCATTTCCTCCATGGGTCAGTTTGCCTTCAAACCAATATGAATGAATGCTAGCCAACAGCTACTTTTCCTTTAAGCTCGGGAGCTTCAAGTCCTGCTGTGGTACAGCTGATGGTTTGTTCTCTCACATTTTAGTACAACACACTATTATTTGTCAGTATAGTCTTTTACTTACATGCAAGAGTGCTTTCACTAAAACAGCAAATATTTGTGAGGGATGGATTATTTTTTTTTTCCTAAAAGCTCAGATGATGGGTATTTGCTGAGCATGTACAACCCACTTTCAGTTCAGTAGGCAGTACTAGGTCCATAGAATTCAGTCCTAAATCTTATAAAGTCAACGGAAATTTTAACACCAACTCAGGTAGAAGGAGTTTTATTCCTTTCATAACTAGTAAACCAAGGTCTCAATTTTTCTTCTTTTCTTTGAAGTAAAAAAAGAAAATATGAACCAAGAATGAAGTAGTAGTATCAATGAGAAACTGAAAAACTGTTGTTGAATGTTCAGAGAATGATATCACCTAGAACTATAAATGAAAATGAAACTGCTAAGACAATATGAAAACTTACACTCACTACTTATCATTTACTTCATTACTTAATGAATCTACTACTTGCTTAAACATAATTTCAGAATGCATAGCATGCTATAATAAAAGTGATCAAGGTCTGATTTGTTCAGTAATAAAGTATGTGAAAGAAAGTCAGCTAAATCTTATTAGAGCAAAGCATGTCTCCTGCTGACATAAAAGGGAGCTGCACAGCTAAATCTCTTCAAAGTCTTTGAAGATGTACATGACTGTAATAGTCCTCAAAAAGATAATGAATTTGTGAGTGTGTCATCTGATGAGTCCTTTATAAATGAATGCCTTTATTCCACCTCTCCGTGTTACACTTTCACTTACTCAATGATACCATGCACAATGTCACACCACTCATGCAGCAATGTCTTTAGCTGTGGCTCACTGACATTAATCACTCTCTTGGGTTTTTTTTAGGACACCAGATAAGAACCTGGCTTTGCTCCCTATAACGGCTTTTTCTGCTTCTATGTTAATATGCTAAAAGAAAATACAGAAGAAAACCAAAATTATTCAACAGCTAAGTCATGAAAAAAATTTAAGACATTAAATGACATTGAAAAAACACCTGTATCATTCCCGAGCTTAAAATATATTTCTCTTCTAACTCAACAGTACATACCTGACACAATGCACACTGCAGTTACTTAAATGTAGTACCAACAAATGACTATTTTGCCTTCTTGTATGTTTGAAGGCAGGGTACATGTAATCATTTTGTCTAACCTTGTGAATGACACAGATGTGCTCTCTCATGTAGTAATTTCCACACTTGTAGATTTCATTAACTTGTTATGAAACCAGAAAAAATATTAACTTATAAATATATATACACATTCAGACTGCATTTAAAAGCTTAGAGGGATATGAAAACCCAAAGATCCCAAATTAGCAACTCTCTACAGCTACTCTCACCCTGGGTTAGATAGATCATCTGATTAAAATTTCATTTTTCTTTGTTTCTAATAGATGATTCCTGGTTTGTTTTTCACTGAGCTTAAGCCCAATTTTACTTTCCAAATTTGCTTTAGATATTGCCTTCTTCTGTGAGAGGTCACTGAATTAAACATTTGAATTTCACCATCCTTCCCACAAATTCAATCAGGTCAATGAAGATCTAATTTGTTAGGTCTAAATTAATAAAACAGTATTGAAAATGAAGACATAATTCTCACTCTGTCATTTTATAAGTTAAGCTGTAATGAATGATATGATCAAGTTGAGCTATCAAATTCTAAAATAAAGAATCTTGGCACTTGTTCCCTACAGAGAAATAGATCTTTATTTTTGATATTGCTGAGTGGTGAGTTTATTATTGGACTGACTTATTAGAAAAGTTTTCCACCACTAAACATGTAATTTCTATTTCACCAAATAACAAATAGATAAATAAGCATTGCTACTTTTCACAGACTGTGATTGTTTAAGAACACAAGAATATTTTGTAAACAGATCCAAAAACATATTTTTGAGAAGAGTTTAAGTATTGCAACTCAGACTGAGGTAACTGTCAAATAACTAGTTATTTTTTATTTTTTACTGAAAATTTAAATAACATTTCTATGTTCTGGGGGAAAAAAACCCAAATTCACTATGTTTTGATAGGAAGTGACCTAGACCTTGCATCAATTCTCTAATCTCCCCCAACATAATTTTAAAAGGTTACATCTGTTTTCTGAGCAGAATCTTTAAGTACCGTTCAAATGTTACAGCTAGCTTCCCCTCGTTTTGCAGGGTTGTTTTCCTATCATTTCCCTACTTTAAATCTTAAACTTCTTGCCTTCCCATCAGCTCAGTTTCTTTAAGTTTAGAAACAAAGCAAAAGAATAAGAATGAAAAAAATAAGAATGAATATAAAATTTTATACCAGACAACAGGTATAACAAGACCACAAGTGCACCTGCTTTAAATGAGTGGCTTACAATTTTCCTAAAGGAATTAAAAAAACCCTAAAGTTGATATTGGTATGAAGAACAAAGTATGTGAAATAATAAGAAAAATGAGTCAATCTGAAAATCAAACAGGTGGATAATAGTAGAACCTAGCTGTTCAGGTGCCATTTAACTGGATTTACCAACTCCAGTAACTGCCAAATACCATTCTTGACCACTTCTATCAGGCTAATGGAGCAATGAATTCTTATTCCTGCTTACGCTTCACACTCTGGGAGTAATACAGGTCACTGAACAGCACTGTGACAGATGCTGAACAGACATACTAAGAAAATACTCCTTTTTTTGCTAAAGAATTTATAAATGATGACTTAAAAGTGTTAGTCTTTAAAGGAGAAGCAGACATTAGAGAAAAATGCTTTTATAGAAAAAAAAAAAAGGAAACTAATAGTGAAGTAATTTTTAAAATTGTTATTTACCTAAGACAACCTAAACACTTCATTGGAGGTGAATGAAAAATATGAAAATACGAGAAGTTACTTACTAGTTGATGACTAAACAAGAGCTTAGAAGTATGTTTTCTGTCAGTCTTGCAAGTCTCCTCTGAAGATATCAGGAGCCTGACAGTTCAGCAGCTTTCACTGAAACAGAACAACAAACTTTTGAATATGTGCAGATAATGTTTTTCTTTGCATGATACTTAAGTAAACAGACAACAGCATAGGCATTGGACCCTTACAACAGGATACGAAGATGTTAAGATGTTTATCCTGGCAAATCTATAAAGTCAGTAATACAGTAATGTATGAATTTTTATTTTTAAGCAGCTGTTCAAAATTGGAACTCCAATAGGAATATTTAAATGTACAGCAATGGTATTTTCAAGCCTTGTAACTAGCTTGGAAGTAATTCATTATTTCATATCTCATGCTAAATTTAGGAAAGTGAGCTAATTTGAAAACCTTTTGATTTTAGAACACTGATGAATTACTGCCATAAATAAATAAGGAAGTATTGATTCTGAAAGAAACTATTCAGAATACATGAAAAATACTCAAACAACAAAAATAATCTAGTCCTGATCTTGCACATATTTAGAAATAAATCTGTTTTAGAGCATACTTCATTTATATGCATTAATTACTTACCAGCCATTCTCAAATATGTAATATATTGACACAATCTCATGAAATGTTTTGAATTTTCATAGCTATCATCACCTCACTAATCTCACAGTTAATAATGCTAATAAACATGAATAAGGCAACCAATAAAAAGTTCAATAAATATATATTAGACCCTAAGAAATATTTTTTGCATTATTCCTGTAAGCATCCTATCAAAAAATCCAATGACGCATATGCAGATTCCTAATCAATGTGAAGCCATAAACAGAATTTAGGTATACCATGTGAAAACTGCAAATAAACTTACTTATTTGATGTTATCTTTTAACTTGATCAACTTTAGTGTCCATAGATCTGTGACACTGGAAGAGTATGCCATATATGCAAGGCTAATGAGTTAAAAAAAAAAGCGTGTGAGAAAGAGCATCACTCAGTGTACTGTAAATTCTACCAGTAAAATATAGTTGTATTTGAACTTCATTTACGAAGAAGTTTTGTTAGCTTTCTTAAACGCACTGTTCACTTTAAACCACTCATGAATCATCTGCGATAATGAATAATAATCATCTGTTTCTTACTCAGGTGTTTTCTTTTTTCCTACAAGATACCATCTCCCAAGTCAAAAAGCCTCCTTTGCTTTTGACAAGAAAGTCCTCAAATATACCCCAAAGTCCTTGAACAAATGTTTGGGTCAAGGTACTAGCAGGAGTTGCAGAAATTTCTGCACAATTATATCATTTTTACTGCTCCCCGTTTACCTCCTTGTAATATAACTCTTAAGTATCAGAGATCTCTAGTCACCCCAGAGGAACTACAAACAGTAACAGCTAGATTTTACTGAAAACAGTAACAAAACAAAAAACAAACAAACAAACAAAAGCACTACAGATGTTGCATAGTGTAAACCAATTACAGATAAAGTGTCAACTGCCCTAGAACCAGTCTGCTGATTCTTGGTTAGCTTCTGGGATGTGTCATCAATGACCTGACTTTCAGTGCATAAGCCTGTAACAGTCTTCCATACAACAGAAATATTCTTGTTGAGTGGACCCTTTAAAAATATTATAAGGCTCACAGTCCTATCTGCTCTGTTTTCACATGATTCTTCGGAATCAGGAAATTTCTTCATTGCTAAATTGTCTGGTTTAATCTTTGCTAACTTTTTCTGGGTCACTTCCATTGATCTCTCCCTTAACAATTCTCCTGCAGTCACAGAGCAAGAGGATAGGATTTGCTTTCAATATCTCACTGGGATAATTGGTCTCTGGCTAGTCTTAGAGAAACTGTCATTGAGAGCTTTATGTATTATGCTTCCAGTAGGAATGACAGCAGTGTTTTTCTTTGTATGCATGTTCCTGATGTGTTTCTTCCTAGTATTAAGGTTCTGGTTATACACTGAGATATGTAGAGTCTTTATTATTATTATTACCATACTGATCCTCAATTGCTGTTGTCATTGTTAATTCATTCTGTCACCTTTTCTGTTTCTGTTTTCAAAGCATGTTTCCTCTAAGCTACAGNGTTAGCTTTCTTAAACGCTCTGTTCACTTTAAACCACTCATGAATCATCTGCGATAATGAATAATAATCATCTGTTTCTTACTCAGGTGTTTTCTTTTTTCCTACAAGATACCATCTCCCAAGTCAAAAAGCCTCCTTTGCTTTTGACAAGAAAGTCCTCAAATATACCCCAAAGTCCTTGAACAAATGTTTGGGTCAAGGTACTAGCAGGAGTTGCAGAAATTTCTGCACAATTATATCATTTTTACTGCTCCCCGTTTACCTCCTTGTAATATAACTCTTAAGTATCAGAGATCTCTAGTCACCCCAGAGGAACTACAAACAGTAACAGCTAGATTTTACTGAAAACAGTAACAAAACAAAAAACAAACAAACAAACAAAAGCACTACAGATGTTGCATAGTGTAAACCAATTACAGATAAAGTGTCAACTGCCCTAGAACCAGTCTGCTGATTCTTGGTTAGCTTCTGGGATGTGTCATCAATGACCTGACTTTCAGTGCATAAGCCTGTAACAGTCTTCCATACAACAGAAATATTCTTGTTGAGTGGACCCTTTAAAAATATTATAAGGCTCACAGTCCTATCTGCTCTGTTTTCACATGATTCTTCGGAATCAGGAAATTTCTTCATTGCTAAATTGTCTGGTTTAATCTTTGCTAACTTTTTCTGGGTCACTTCCATTGATCTCTCCCTTAACAATTCTCCTGCAGTCACAGAGCAAGAGGATAGGATTTGCTTTCAATATCTCACTGGGATAATTGGTCTCTGGCTAGTCTTAGAGAAACTGTCATTGAGAGCTTTATGTATTATGCTTCCAGTAGGAATGACAGCAGTGTTTTTCTTTGTATGCATGTTCCTGATGTGTTTCTTCCTAGTATTAAGGTTCTGGTTATACACTGAGATATGTAGAGTCTTTATTATTATTATTACCATACTGATCCTCAATTGCTGTTGTCATTGTTAATTCATTCTGTCACCTTTTCTGTTTCTGTTTTCAAAGCATGTTTCCTCTAAGCTACAGGATTCACATTCAGTGGAACACAAAACAACACATTAAGCCTCTGTATTTTTTTATTATTTATTTCTGTTGGCATATTTTCTTAAGATCTCAAATTTGCCCAGGAGTTTTTCTTACCCTTATACACTATTTCTTGGAAATCCAAGATCTAACTTTTCTTCTCAATATGATGTGTAAGTAATTACCTGATATTAGACTGGTTATGATCTGTAAGACACCAAATTTTTCTGGGCTTGCAAGCATTCAGCTCAACAGCATGAAAATAAGCCCAACATGGATAATAAATTTCTGATAAGTATCACAATAGAGAAAAGTTGTCAGTATAAGAGAAATGACAGAGTTTTGGTTGAAAGGGCAAATGGGCATTAGAAGTCACCCACTCTCTTCTTTTAGGGGCAGGAAATGTTGTGGGGGAGATTGGCTAAATATAGGTATCTAATGACATCCAAATAGGACAGTTGGATATAAAACTGAATTCTACAGTAGAACTTCTGAAGTAGATCTTCCAGCCATGGGTAAATATCACAGGAAATCTAACATGATATTAAGGCCAACAAGGCCAAGTGCCAGGTCCTGCATTTGGGTCACAACAACCCCATGCAATGCTACAAGCTTGGGGAAGAGGGGCTGGAAAGCT
>VZTL01004415.1:33908-56426 GCA_013400535.1 Scopus umbretta
ACTATGATTCTATGATTCTAAGGCTGCTAAATCCCACTCAACTATGCTGTGATGTTTTCAAACTAGATTTGTGTACAGGCAGCTAAAACATGAAAACCTTTTATTAGCATGCATCAGCTGAGATCAGTCCCAAGTATGCTAAGAATAGTGAAATGAAATCACTAGAAGAGAATCTGTCCTCTTCAGGGGATGGCTCTAAAAGGTGGAGCATGACCAGACTGTTCAGAGAGGATTCAGAAATAGCAGTGAAATGCGTGAACAGAAGAACTTCCGGAAAAAAAACCCCAAGGGATATCAGCATAGCAAGCTTGATTTCCCAGGTTGATCTGTCCTTGATCACCGAACTGAACAATATGGTCAGCCCTACAGCCAGCTCTGCACTCTGCCTGTCCATCCTCCCACCTTGATGAAGAACGCAGTTCTCCAACTTGAGGGTGAGCTGCACTTGCCCTTTAGAGAGTATGCACACAACAAAATTATCTTAGATAGATCAGAGTTCAGTAAAATATACAAAACAACTGATGGCCTGATAGGATGTATGCAATCATAGACTTTGTAGCTACTCCCCCTTCATTTGCTTTGAAGTAATATGTTTTTGAAGATATTTTTGGTCCTGGATTTCTTAATCTTAAACGGAATATATATTCCTTTTTCTTGTTTTATGAAACATTACTGAATACTTGATTCCATGAAACTGGATGGGAAAACTCCCAGTGACTTCCATGTAGAGAATTTTTATCCCATACGCATTGGACAAAGTCTAGCGGTTACCAAGCACAAGTGGAAGTCAGGACTCTTGAGTTTTGATCACATGCATTCATGTCACTGCCACTGTGATTTTGAGCAAACGCTTCCGTAGGCACTAAAGCACGTAAACACATGCCTACACTGAAACATGTGGGTGCTCACCATAGGAGGGACTGCTAGCCTGCTGAACAATAGCTATGAGGTGAACGTCATTTCAGCAGCAGATGATTCAGAAGTTTGATGTTTAAATATAGGTACATATTAGGGGATTTGACTAGAAAGCAGAAGTGTCACCTTGCGAGTAATATCACAAAATATTTCAAATTCTTCTGGTCTCAATACTATATCACAGCTGAAATTATGAAGAAGTCATCAAAGACAAAAAAGAAGTCATTGACAGCTGCGTCTACTAATGCCTTATTAGGGCTTTCGTTTCTACACTCTCAAAATTGAGTCATCTATTAAATCAACATTAGAACTCAAATCTCATTTAGAGGTCTTTCTTTCATAGCTGAGAACCGAATAGGCCAGAATATAAGCTGCTCTATCTACAGGGCCTATGAAGGAATTCTTAGTACCTTTCTAGCATTAACACTTTGCACAAAGCACCTAGTGCCATCTTTCAAACCTTCAGTGTCAAAGGTTTACTAAAGAAAAAACTCTGTAACAGATTTCTACATTCATTACCTTTTAACTCTTCTTTAAGACAATTCTTTTATGTGGGCAATACTATCTGCTTGACATCTTAAATAGTGCAGAAATGGTGCAGTGGAGAGTGTTAGACACTCAACAATCAGAACAGGACAAATCAGGAGTGCTCAAGAAGCTTGCTGAAATATCTGGATTGATTTTCTGTTGTAGTTTTTAAAAGACTTATAAGAACAGAAAAAGATTACTGAGGGAGAGAAAAAGTGGCCCTAAAAATGGACAAAATGGCGAAAATTGGAGCAGAAGCTGCCTACATCTCCAATCTATACATTCTCCTTCAGCAGATACCTGATGAAAATTATTTAGGAATGGAATTGAACCTGACTGAGCCTACATACCGGATATGATTACATCATAAAAGTATTTCAGATGGGGATCTAAGAAAGGAAAGAATTGTCCCAAAAAGGTAGGAAAAAACCAATCCAACACAGGACAAGGACAATATCTGAGAAACTGTAAAAGAACAGTGTGATTGTTTAGATACACTCAGAAGGGACACGTCCTCAGATTCACACAGCTCCAGAAAAAGCAAGTCTTGTTTAAAAAGTAGCAATGGGACAATCTATGCAGTAAATCCAGACAACAGAAGGGCATGTGCTCTACTAGGAATGTGCAAAAGCACTTAAAAAAAAAAGGTCTAAGACTCCAATAAATTATGAGTATATTAAGCAGGGAAAAAATAATAAAAGAGTGTCTTAAACTGGAATATAAGCACAGTAAAATGGTACAACCAACAATGGTATGTTAATATTTTGTAACATTGTGATGACATAATCACAATATGTACAAGCATTTTGCAAAAAGTGACTAATGTGACCAACAAAAGGAAATCAGAGATAAGCATGTGAGCCAGCAAAGTGACAGAATTTGCAAGATAAAGAACTAAGAAGCAGCTAAGCACAAGAGTACAAATAGGCAAGACATCCTGCCAAACACTTAGGAGGAATGACTGGCAAAACCAAAACCAAGATAAGCAGCGCAAGGAGCAGCTGAGATCTCCTTTGGAGGGGGGTGGGGACGACAGGACAAGTAGCATAAAAACATCAGGCGTAAAGAGGAAAGAAGGAAAAGACAGATGAGAAGCTGGATTGAGTTGAGACTTCTGAAAAACCTCTTGGGGCTGCTCACCTTGACTAATGCCATCAAGCACTATAGCCATTAGCTCTGTGCTATTCTGTATTCACAGTTGATTTATGTTATGACTTCTAAAGATTATTTCATGTGTGCAGTATTAATGAGTAATAGTACATAAGAACTAACCATTGGCACAAGGAGTGTCATAATTGACTGAATTTGGTAAAGTTTTGTTTTAAAAATCTTAAACTGACTGTTTTCTAAACACTCTTAGCACAGCAATCTCTATTTACCTAAATGATACATATATACACATATATATATATTTAGTTAAAACAAATTATACAATCAGTTCCAAGTCATAAGAAAATGGATTCTTAAAGGAGCAGTGAAAATTCCCCCACTTTTCCTAGCAAAACACAGAAATAAAAGATCAATGTGCTTATCTAAAGAAGTGGCTAAAATACATAAAAAGTGAACTTCGGTGGAATTCTAGTACTTTCTAGAAAAATGGGGCACACAATATAATAAAGAAAGAAGTGAAATATCATCTAGGGAAGAATACCTAAAATTCATCATCCAGTAGAAAGCAATCACCAAAAGAGGACTTTTTCAGACACAGATTCCACCAGAGTTTGAGACAGGTGTGAGTAGTAAGAACACTGAATAAACAAATAAGGATAAAAATATTGCCAGAGTCTGAAATGATCTGAATATCTACTTTTAATCATTAGAAGTCAAAAGGCACTTTAACAAACTTACTAGGGAAAGTAATGGATCTAGATTGGATTGCCAGCACTGGGGAAGAAAGTACTAATACCGAAATAAGGATTTAGGTCACTGGTACACTTAGGTGTGTTGAAGATAATGTCTCTAAGAAAAAAAATATTGTCAAGACAAAAAACTAAAGAGTTGTTTATACCAGTGGCTTAGACAACATAACGTAGGGACTTGATATACTAGTGCAGGACACACAAAGGGGAAAAACAAAAGCAAGAATAGCAATAAAAACAATGGTGGAATGGTAATGTTACTACAGCATACTTATTGAATCATATATACCTTAAGGTAAAGAAGAACAAAGGTAAATAGTTATTATAAAAGTAAGAACAGAATAAGAATAGATCATACGGATACATGGATTATAAAAATAAGAACAGGTCATAGAGACAGAAGAGTCCAAGTGAGTCAAAATAACTTCAGAAAAAAAAAGGGGGCGGGGGGAGGAAAAAAAAAAGACATTTTACTGGCAGCTGAATTGGTGAAACCCTCCCTGGGAAACTTTTGCATTGGATCAATGAGTGCTCTCCCCATGCCTCCCTCCTCCATGGTGCAGGAGGTAGCTCAGCCCCACACAGATGCAGCCACCGGTTCTGGAGGCTGAGCGAGCTGCACAGTGCAAGCCTGCCAGAGCAAGCAGGGCCCAAGCACCAGGCCCATCACTAAAGAGCTTACTAAGATAGCTTTAGACTCAGCTGCAGGCTTTCATGGTTACACTCAAAATCAACATACATATTTGAAATGTTTCTGGTACGTGAATGCTATCCTTTCCCAGGAAATGTTTCCTGAATTACATCACTGTACAAATGGTAATAAGTAGGATGAAGCCTCTTTGTCTCCAAAAACACCAGCGAGCATTTTGTTTACCTGAAAGTCAATGAATCAATAGGAAATTATTTCGTAAATGGTTTTGATGAGGACACTAAAGAAGACCTGATTATGGAAAATAATTCCACAGCTGTCTTGAGAGATTAAAGAGCCTAATATTTCCAGACCCAATCTCTAGGTCAAACATCCTTACACCTCAAGAAAAAACTATATACTTGTGGAGAAAGACACTAAATGAATTAAAGCTTAACTGCATAATTGACCTGAAAAAATGCATTTCTGGCATCAGAAACCATAGGTCTAATGAAGAATTACCAAAACTAGAGATAAATTTTGCAACCAAAAGAAAAACAAGTGTTCTTCATCCACAAAGAATCAGAGAAAAAGCTTGAGGTTTATCAATAATGACAGCAGAGTAGAAATTAAAAGCCACCTCTGTGTTCCCAAAACTAGTTTGCACCTTGTCTGTTTGAATGCAGTTAATGAAGCTGACAACAGGGCAACATGTGTAACAGGAATTAGCAGGAACTACCGTTTTCAAGATGAAAAGACTACTAAAATTATCAAGGCTCTCTTATTTCTATTCCAGAATTCTGAAATAAATAGTATACTAATACATCAAAAGTAGTTTGTGTTATTTTATCCTGATAGCTTTCTTTGATAAGACAATTGATTTTTTAAGTGGAAAAAATACAGTTGGTCTCACCTATTCAGATTTCGTTGATTCCTGTGATACAATATGGCATGAGAAATTGTTACTTAAATGGGAGAATATGTGAATTAGTGCAAGAATAATTTTAAAATGAGTAAGGAGCTGGTAAAAGAAGAGAATATGTGAATTAGTGCAAGAATAATTTTAAAATGAGTAAGGAGCTGGTAAAAGAAGAGAATAATGAGTTAGTAGTGAAAATTAAGGTTAGAGAAAAATTCCTACTAGAGCACCTCTAGGAATTCTGTTGGGATTTGTGTTTTTCATTAACCTAGCCTCAAAATGCTAGACTGTTTTAATGAAAAGTGCAAATGACATATTTAGGAGTAACTGTCGGAGAACGGGAACATCATACCTGGAGAACTACACAACTTTATAAAGGATATTAGACTGCTGTCTACTACAGACTTTCTAGTTCCTTTCATTGTTTTATCTTCAGCTTGACATTCTTGAATGATAACAGACAGAAAAAAAGGCCCAACAACTGGCTTACAATCCCTCTAGAAATACTCTCTCCAGTTTTACGATATATTATCCCCAAGAGGTTACTTGTATCACATAGTATCTATATAATGGAACCCATGCTGTTCTTTGTCCAGCAATGAAATGTCTCCAGAACTGTGACACTTAATTTACAATGCTACACAGACTACACAGGTACCTAGATAGGTAACATGACAGGTACATTTTCCTGGGGAGATCTGTCAACAGCATTTTTCATTTCATTTGGCATGCCCTTACAACACAAAATGAACTTGCAAATAAATTTCAGAATGGATGCTATACAAGCATGACATCATTTTTTTTATTAAATATCTTTTGTTGTTGCAGGATTACATTACTTGGGGCGATCAAATATTTGGTCACTCTTGATGCTTTTATTTCAATATGGCAGAGAAATATTTCTGCTAAAACTGCCAGTTATGAGTAACAGCAAAGCAAGCTCATGCTTAATTTTCATTACCAGATTATTTAGCTGCATGCTGCAGAAAATTGTACTTAATTTTATATCTAAAATCAATATACCTCTCAACTAGAAAGGAACAGCAATAAACACCTGCAGCACTTGCTCAAGGACAAATGAGGCAAATGTTGAATGCTGTGAATATTTGCTATCAAACTTATTTGTCTTAAAATATTTCCGACTCAAACTTGTATCAGAAAGCAGTATCTGTATATCTTACTAGCAAAGATATTCCCTGAGCAAATACAGAAGTGCCTTCTGAAAAATCTAACACCATTTGTTTTATTTATCGTTGTTGGTCATAGTCACTAAAACTGTAATACAAAGACTTTCAGTAGCCAACAAATGCGCATGATCTAAGTTACAAAATGTATTCTCCTTATATATCTTTTACATCACCTGAATCTTCCTATTTCCACGTACACACAAAACTTTCAGTTTTTAGAAATTACCAAGGAGGATTGTATCCTAAAAAAATATAGATCTGGCCTCTTTATTAAAAAAAACCCCAAACTAACAAAAACAACAAAACAAACAAAAAATGCACACCCCACAATTTCTGAACAATCCAATAATTTTATTTCTTTAGCCTTTTTAATATGAAACCTTGCAAAATTTTCCCTATGAAAAGCTCTTGATGGGAAAAGAAAGTAATCTTAGGAACCCAGGATTAAACAGAGGGGAAGGAATAGCTAAAAACGTGATGAGGGTTGGTGTTATCCAAAACCAAAAGCATTGTTCTCCAAGAATATTTTTCATTGTGTAGCTAAACTAATGTTTGACAGACTGACTAAATAGTAACATATGAGAGAGTAAGTGCTCCCCATGCTGTTAGTTTATAGAGACAGAGCATTAATATTGATTCCCACATGTGATACCAGCTTATTACAGAAGAGAGCTAGGGGACTGATTTTCTCTTTCTCCCTCTGTTTCTCCTTCTCACTTGGTGTTTTGAACACGGTATATTTCTATGCAAAAAGAATGGAAATTGAGTTGATCTAGTTACCAGAAAATTCTGGTTTTGAAATGTAGTATGTTGTTATGTCTGCACCAGTGAACTAAAGAGGGCCACTGCACAGGGCTGGGCAATGCTACACAGCTGCCCACACTGTTTGATTACTGGCACCTCTCTCAGCATATTTTTAATTCATGCCCAGTAGGTCCTTGACACTGTAGAGAGTTTGCATGAGTGCTCAGCAGCAGCTGTTTCCAATAGGCAGGTGGATAAACTACCTCCCTGTCCTCAGAGGAGTAAGACTATGATTGTACAGACGCAGGCTATGCCACACTACTTGCCCAGGGAACTAAAAAAACAAACCCTGACTTCTTCCTCCACTAATAAAGCACCTTCCCAGGAAGCACATGGCTGAGTTTAGCCCTGCCCTGGCTTTAGGCAGCACAGCCAAGGAAGAAGATCACAGAATCCAAACAGACCAGCAACCTCTGACCAACAGACCAGCCTTTTACAATCAACAAAATCAAGTTCAAGCAGTTCTTTGCTAGCACGATTAAAAAAGAAACAAACAAGTTGCCTAGTTTATTCCCATACACCTGCAAGCTGTTTTCATTCACAGCTGATATAAGGATGATAGCAGCACATCGTTAGCAAAATACTGCCATGGTTTTTGTGAGGCACTGAAGTTTTATCTTAATACACAAAATGGACAAAGGCCCATGAAACAGCCTTATTCATATCCATAAAGCTGAACTCCTCCTCTTGCACAAAGTTAGAGGAACTTTGTTCAGCCTGTCCCCTGAGAATGGTCTCTGGACCATGTTAGCCCTTGGCTATTCCCAGGCACTCTTTTGGCACACCTGTGTCAGAAATATGCTAATGATTAAAACACTATGAAAATGGTATACCGCTGATTAAGCCCAGTCCCTATTTTGGTAAATACTATAGACATATTTATTTTGAGGTACTAAACTTGCCTGTTTTCTGGTAGTGTTTCAATTACCTTTCTGATTTTGCTAACTGCCATCTTTATCCTTCATTAAAAGTAATTTCCAATATGACTGGAAGAGTGAAAAAAAGTCAGTTTATTATTTATAGTCTGTTTATTATTTGTGAAGATCAGTGATCATGGTAAAATTTCTTGTGGCATCCACAGACTGTTTTCTTCAATGAGAATATAATCATAAATATAGACTAACTCAAGTTGGAGGAACTTACTAAAAATAACACAACATTTCAGTTCCCTGGGAACAAGCCAGTAACAGTCACTGAAATGGAGAGCTGAAAGAAACAGAACATATCACTTTATTGTGGTCAAAATACACAGGCAACTAGAAGAGGTATTTACTCATGAACTCAAAGATTATATTTTCTGGGGACGTCATAGTCCATTAAGTTTCCGTAGGTGCTTCCTGATGCAGAGAAAAAACACACTGCGCTAATTTTGCAAAGAGGAAACTGAAGCAATGAGAGTCCAACGAACACTCCTTGCTTGCATAATGCTCACATGAATGCTAATGCCAACAGGCTGTAAGAAATTAAGTGATGGTGAGATATTTTCTTTGATGTACCATGCAAGGAAAATAGCTTTGTGCCTGTGATTTGAAAGAACAGCAACTGGTTGCCCTCCACATTTTAAACATACAGCACAGTGTTTGCTGACTGTTCAAAAAATAAAGACATTTTAAATAAATTTACCAACACATATCTGTGTTCAGTGTTAAGAAAAACAGATTTAATATCAAGAAAATTTCAAGTTTGTTCTATGTCATAAAAATATGGCTTCATTTTCAGTTCCCTACAACATTAATTGCAACCATTTATGTCAAACTTTGTAGTTGCTTACAAATTCTTTGTAGCATCAAAAAGAGTTGTCATTAATTTATTAAAACTTTAGATAAAGCAAGTCATTAGAATGGCATATTGAAAAGAAAAACAAACATGAAGAAGTGCTAATATAGTTAATGGCTCAGATGAAAACATGAAAAATCTTTGCTTTGGCAGTATGGGTTGAAAACAGAGTTCCTCAGCAAGGTCTGCTTTATTTCAATTCAATGAGATTCTTAAGGCTGATTTGAGTGCTATGATCATGCCAAAACAGAACACTGTAGGTTCAGGGATCATATTGTACAGTATGCAATATATTTTTGATACTACAAAAAAAAACAAACAAAAAAAAACCCAAAAGAACCACAAAAAAAACACCAACCCCCCCGACCCAACCCAACAAACCCAAACAAATAAAATAAAAAAAAAAAACCAACAAAAAACCCACCCACAAAAAAAACAATACTTTTCCACACTGTTACTATTACACTATTAAACACTTCTCATGAGAAAATGCATTAACCTTTTATTAAGATTCCATAAAATATTAATAACTGCAAAAAAAAAAGTCCTGCAACCTTAGGTAAACTAGCCCTCTTTAGACAAAACAGTATTTGCAATACTGTTTTTGGCAGTGAAAGTAGCTGAAAGACTATTGTCCCATTGTCTATACTATACACACACAGAGACACATGTAACCCTCAGAGAAAAAACAGAGATGCGCTCGCTTTTTAAATGCTGATCCACATATTATTCAAGTTACAATATGTAAACCTGATTAGGTAAATCAAAAGTAGTATTGATTAGATGTCAAGCCTCAAACTAAAATGACATTTTAAATGTTATTGATTAGCAACCTATAGTGCAGAAAGCAACCCGAGTGGTCCTACACTGAAGTTACACACAATGTAAAGAGAAGAAACCTCACTGTTACTTTCCAACTCGCCTCCTCCCTGCTGTCCCGCAGAGGGATCTGGTTACTTTGTTTTTCACAAAATAAAGCAACCCGTTAGCTGTTAACCAGTGTTGATAGGGGGAAAGAAAAGCAGCTCATGTTCAGAGTCCCTTTCTGCCTTTGAAGCCTCAGGTTTAAAAAGAAATGAAAGCAACTATTTATTTTGTTAGCCAGTGCTATCTTCATAAATTTATATGATAAAACAGTGTAAGTGTATGCTTTCAAAAAAGAAACCATTTAGGTAAAATCACAAATATACAGCTAAGCAAATTTTAACAAATTTAATAAAAAATTAACAAAAAATCAAATAATACAGGATTTAATTTAAACTGCACCTAGCGTAATGTAAGAGCTTGCTTTTCGTCATTCCTTACCATCCCGGCTGTGACAGTTATCTTCAGCAGTTTCAGGTCAAGTATATTCCTAACTGGATTTTTAAAGTTTTATGTTAACCTGCAACTTCCCTTATAATGTCTATTTTTTTTTCTTTAATTGGTATGAATTCAATGACCACTCTTTGTTTTACTTTGCAAATGAACAATTCACTGCTACATACATAGAAAACAGTCCCTTTGTGTAGCAAGCAGACAAGTCCATCAGCGCAGAGAGTGTTATAAGCAAAAGAATTAAAAGACTGAAATGTAGATGTAAAAATTATTAGAAAATGAGGCAAGAATGTTATCCCACAGTACTGATACTGTCCTGATGTCAGAAACTCAAGCTGACTTCAGTGAGGACCACCATCATCATGCAGCTCCACTTAAAATTAGGCAAAATAAATTTTAATATGGCATCAATTTTAATACAATTTATTCTACAATACTCCAGAAAACATGTTAAATGTGTTAAGCATTCTTCACAGAGAAAAATGCTAATGCATCCTCCTTAACAACTGACGAGCCATCTGGAAGATCATACTCACCCTGTAAGAATGCACATCTACTGGCTGCTCTTTCCTTATATAGATCTGCAGCTGCTTCACAACTGCTGAGGCAGCATCTTCATCAGCACACAGAAGGTCTCCAGAGGTCCTCACCTGGTCTAATCTTTGGGGCAGGTTTTATTTTAAATCCTAAGCCGAGTGCTGTCTGGCACCAAAGTCTATGTCAACACAGAGTGTACCTTCCAGACTGTCTTGGCTTCTGCTTTCCATTACAGCCCTCAGGATGGACAATCTCACCAGTGTTTCCAGTACAAAGCTACAGAGAAACCTATTGATTGCTGGTTGCCATAAGCTGCTGATCAACAAAGTTGTGACTTCCCACCAGTCCTCCTGAAATGGCACTTTTTATTCACCTCTGCATCAGCATGGACTCTAAAATGTGGGGTATCTTGAATGCCTGTGCCTCAGGAACAAGTTTATACAACATATTAAGTATGTGTCCCTGGTTTCAAAACAAAAAATTCAAAATAAAGCAAAAGCAATTTATTGACCTAAATATATAGAGGGGATAGATCTTAATGTACATACTGGCTCAATTTTCTACATATTATATGACAACAGGAAACACTTCTGTGTGTTCAGTTTATTCCTGCACAGTGTGTATTTACCTGAGGAGACCACCTATCACGTGGCACTCCCAACAGCCACTGCTAGTGAGAGGTTCAGATCTGAGAAAGAAGGCTAAGTGAATGGAAGTTGCATCAAAAAACTCCCTAAATGCCAGGATGCTCATAGGTCAGGCATTGCTTCCCAGTGTTAACTATTTCACTTTCACTGAGTTAAACCAACAGTGTGGGCATGTATAATACCTTTATTAGTTGTCTTTTCCGTTTATATATGTCTGGAATATGAAGAAGCCATTTACAAAATAATTCTCATTCTTTAATGAAGGAAATACTGTGACAGCTAAAGTCCATGTTTTTATGACGACTGATTTCTTTCCAGTATGTGAAACTTTCATCCAGCACACAATGCCCTTTTGACTTCTCTTCCTCCTCAAAACCACCTTTGTCATTCTTTCTTGCCTGGGAAGCTTCATACAGCTCAGCTGACAATACATACTGAGTTTTTATAAAACTGTGCTGAAGAAGAATCTTTGAGTTTACTGGCTGTGGCCTCTTCAGCTGTCAAACTAACATGACATCAAACAATGTCTAAGTTTAGATGAAGTGCCTGTTTCTAAACTGGATACTAAAAGGTCTATGTCCAAACTGTACAATTTTTTATTACGTAGGAGCTGTGAAGACACGGCCTATTCCACACTTACCTTTCAAGTAACCGTCATTTCACCTTACAGTAAGCTACTGAATACCAATATTAGTGTTTGGATTAAAATCTCTTTGGAATGAAGAGATTAAACTTTTAACATGACATGAAAATCATAATCAGCTCCTGAAATATTATCTATTACTATATATAACTAATTGGTTTAACAAATGACATAATTATATTTTCCCTCTGTTTTACTGCACTTTATTACAGAGAGCAGATAACACCTTTATGGGGACAGTTATGGGATCCTTTGATACAAAAGGTACTACTTAAAGACCTGTAATATCTTGAAATTAATTTATTGCAACATATTTTATCACAAGTATCTGATCAGTTTAAACTGATATTAACCAACATAGATGCCCTTCCTTCTCCTGCCTCACTCTGAACTTTATAGTGTTCCTTAGAATGCTCCCTCATTTAAGTTGATGTAAGTATGTGTGATACACATGATAAATGAGACTGGGCAGGTTTCAGGCAAAACTTGGTCTGAAATTGATATGGCAACCTTTTCTCTAATCTCCTTATCAACCGAGGGGGGGGAAAAAAAAAGTTTGTCTTAACTCCCATCAGTTAATCCCAATTTATTTCACTGAGCAGTCATGTGAACACATAGATTGGCTCACAAGACAGAGAGAGAAAAAAGGAAGAATCCACCAGGAGAGGTTAGGGAATAGGAGTGTCTCATGACCTCACCACTGGATTAAAGGGAAAATAGAATAATGGCATCAGAACAACAGCTTAGTCTTGAACATAGAATTGACAATGTCAAAGATTCATAACGAACAAGATTATCCCAATTTTCCCCTGGAGACGCACAGAATGGAAGATGAATTGAATTGTCAGATCAATTTCTTGATTTAATACTAAAAACCTGCCTTGACTCACCCCCCACCCCACCCCCCCACCCCCAAAAAAACCCCAAAAAACCCTCTTTAAAACTTTAAAGCTTAGGTGAACTATTAGTACAGTAATTACAATAGTTAATATTACAATAGTAAGCCCTGGTCACAGATAAAAAGAGACAATTAGTGGTTATAAAAAATAATAGTAAATACAATTTTAGTTATAGTTTGAACATGTATGAAGGCAAAATAAAGAAAACTGCTTTAAGTTAGTGAAATAAACCAAAAATATATAGAGTAAAAATAACTGTAGATGTCTGTTGATGCCATAATTTGAAGAGGAGCATATCAGAGACTGCACTATGTTAATATTAAATTACCATGAAAAAGTTTTAAAACTCAAAACTTGAGCACTGAAGTCCTAATTCTTATAAAAGCTTCTTGAATAACACTTAAGCTTGATAATATACTAGTACCCACAGAGTTTTGAGGAACATCAACCAACACATCAAGTAAAGCATTTCAAGCTCTTACTAGTGACCTTTCCATTTTTGCCAAGATCACAAATCTCTGCAATCTTCTTGACTTGATAGACTGTTGATGAGTCATTATTTTAAAAAGCAAAACAAACCAACCAAACAAAAAAAACAGCACAGAAATGTCAGGAAAGGACACAGCACAACTTCCCAAATCAAATAAACCTACTTTCTTGTTAAACCTAATATTTATACAAGACTGAGTCTTGTATAAATACACCCTCACAAAAAAGAAAAGCAAAAAAGATGTAAACTTGCACAATCCATTAACTTTTCAAACTTATTCTCCTCTTCATCTGTTTTTCACTAGAGTTATAACTAGCATAAATAAGCTAAAATTGTTGGGGGGAGGTTTGGCCATTTTTTCATCTTTAGTTTCTTGTTTTCAAAAAAGACTGTTTGTTTCCTGAAAATGTAAGCAGCAGGCAAGTATGGGTAAATATATCAAAAATAGTCAGGAAATACAGCAAATGTACCTATCAGTGGGATATATCTGTGTCCACTCTATATTATTCCATATAATTTATTTATAATGTATTTTATATAATATTATATTATATATTATATATATTTTATAATAATATTCCATATTACTCTAATTGTCCGTTAGACTATATGCTGTACAGTTAATGTCACAGTACTGAAGACTGGACTAAAATTTAAATGAGCTGCCAAAATAGATAAAAATAACTTTAAAGTCTTGCAAATCAGAAGAAAAACAAAATTTGTGTTGTCTTGCTAAACACTGCACTTTTCCTACCTCCATGCTTGTATAGTTTTACTTAAGAGCTCCAAGAAAAGTATAGCTACATTAGAAAAAGCCAAAGTTTATTCTTTCTTTCACACACACACAGCCCAGCTAATTTTAGATCATCTTACACAGTCAGGAGATGTCTTCAGTATGCAGAAGCAAAGAAAACTGGAAATACCCCTGCAACTACAGATGGTGTGGTGGGCAGGTCTCTGGAAAGAGTCTACATTTCACAGTAATCCCTGGTGCTCCCAAATCGGAATATATTCCCCATCAACAAAATCTGAGCC
This sequence comes from Scopus umbretta, assembly GCA_013400535.1. Lineage (NCBI taxonomy): Eukaryota > Metazoa > Chordata > Aves > Pelecaniformes > Scopidae > Scopus > Scopus umbretta. The sequence goes on from VZTL01004415.1 coordinate 48,093, forward strand.
CATGGGATATCAGCAATTCATTCCAGTAATCTGTGACTTTGTCAGCTACAACTGACTTGGAATGAAATCCACAATGAAGATAATGAGAAACTATTTCTGGAGCAAACTGCAGGTATATCCGGTGGACAGCTATTCTCTTATAACGACACCAAATGCAACAAATCTCAGAGACATACCCAAAACTCCATTCACTAAGTTTGCAAAACCAAAAGACAATTCTGTCAGTTACAGCTCTTAACTGCTGCACTGAAAACCAGCAGCTCTCCTGCATCCAGCCTCCCCATTAGACCTATATACTACCAGAATTGTGCTGCAAAGTTCTTCTACAAAAACTTAAAAAGCACCTGGATTTACAACACAACACACAATAAAATCTATGGCACCAATTAACTGTGTGAACAACAGTTTCCTTTCTTTTTCCTGCAGCCTCCTTTCCCAGTCTGCCTTTGAACTGAAGAGACCTGCCTGGGATGCCTTGTGCCAGTCTGAAAGACTATTTCCTTCGCTCTTGGCATTGAGACCAGCTAAACAGTTCATAATCTGAGGTGTCAAGCTTGACATCCTGTTGGGATGGGGAGGGACTTGGAAGGATAAAACTAAGAAAACTTGTGGGTTGAGATAAGAACAGTTTAATAATTGAAATATAATAATAATAATAACAACAACAGTAACAGTAACAAAAATTGTCATGAAAAAGAGAACCATGAGAGAGAAAGAAACAAAACCCAGAGAAGGGAAAAAAATAACAAGTGATACAACCACTCACCACCCGCTGACCAATGCCCAGCCAGACCCCGAGCAGCGATCGCTGCCCCCCGGCCAACTCCCCCAGTTTCTATACTGAGCGTGACGCCATATGGTATGGAATATCCCTGTGGCCAGGTTGGGTCAGCTGTCCTGGCTGTGCCCCCTCCCAGCTTCTTGTGCCCCTGGCAGAGCATGGGGAGCTGAAAAGTCCTTGACTGATGTCAGCACTGCTCAGCAACAACTAAAACATCAGTGTGTTATCAGCATTGTTCTCATCCTAAATGCAAAACACAGCACTATGGCAGCTACTAGGAAGAAAATGAACTCTGAATCAAGCTGAAACCAGGACAGTGGTATGAATTAGTCCCAGTCACTATCTTTTTATATTTATTACCTTTTATTCTGCAGCATGTGCATGATCCTGACATGATAATTCTGGTAGAGGTTTTAAATAAGACACAAGGTCCAAAAAGGGCAGATTTAATTGCAGGCATAATGAACACAAGAAATTTGAAACATGGTATTGTATGTGGGGACCAAAAAGATGCATTGCTGAAATCTCCGGATGAATAAGGAGGACAAAAGAGAGTAGAAAAGAAGAGACAGTCTATAAAAGCACTTGAAGCACCAAAATAAATAAGGCAATAAAATTATTGGGAGGACAAGTTAGCTTAGAGACAATTCTCTCTTGCTGTGAACCACTTACAAGAAAGTTGAAACTAGGCAAGGTGAAGTAAAAGGCAGAAGATCAATTTCATTTCACTTCCAGAAGGTGAAGCAACATTTCAAATTGCCATAAAACACTTGTTAATTGCCATTATTGATCACTTCAGTTGTGTGGTTGCATTCCAGATCTCCTCTTTTACTCAGCTGGGCTGTAAAATGAGACATGCTTTGATTCACGCATTCTTAAATTGAAACTGAACCCCAAATTTTCAATGTCTATGTACTGTGCCTACACCACAGTTCAAGTCATCTTAGCCCAGCTATTTAGCTTCTCTTCACCCATCTTGAACAAATGTTGCTCTTTCTATTTAGAATAACCTGCCAGTGAAAATAAAAGGAATGCGTTCTGTTCTCCCTTTCTCCAGAACAGTCTGAAGCACCCTGAAGATTGATGCCTACAGCAAAACAAGCTGACAAGTCAGTAATGACATTCATTTAAGAATGTTATTCTTTGTGGAAAATTGCTTTGAATTTTTTGAATTATTTCACTTATTACTAGACAGTGACTGAACTGGAAGACTGTAATGTATTTTTTTCTACTTGAATTCTAGAAACAAGACAGACTCAAAGATGTCAGAAGTACGGCACACTCAGCGACTTTCTGAATATGTTAACACACAACTGAGGCAGAGACTGAGTTTCAAGATCTTTAAGAGATCATTCTGACAAACAAGAAGTTACTGAGTTGAAATTTAGATATGTACCCAAAGCCAAAACCTCCAACAGATATGCAGTAAAGCAAACCGAACTTACAGGATTCTTATAATTGAAGTAAAATTCATACAAAGTGTGTTTTCATTATACAGAACATGTTTGTGCAAACAGAGCACACTGCAATGTCAGTTATGAAGGCATTTAAATACATGCTGAGCTTCTTGGACAGAAATTCATTCTTGAATTGCAGACAAAAACCAGCCAAACCTATAGTAAGAGGCACTGACACATGAGTAAAGGAACGGTGCCTAGGCGAGGTGCACATCCAACTGGTAACCTACTGTAGAAAAAGAGTAACACTTGGATCCAATTCTACAAAATAATACAATGTCACTGGAGATAGTACTCAAGACTGCAAACACTAACATTATTTTTTCTTATGTAAGTTAAAATCAGTGTTAATAATAATAACTAATAATAATGTTAATAGTTAAGTTAAAATAAGTGTAATTTTCATTGATAATACTAAAGATACAAAGGAAATAAGAAAAAAAAAAGTTTTATAAATCTCATTAAAAATACTCAGAATTAGGCAGCACTCCAGTTCTAGTATTCCAGAGTATCTGAGGAGCAAAATACTAATACTGATCCCAATATTGGTTTGGGAACTTATCACAATCTTTAACAGTGAAAACTTGTGTTTACTTTTCAAATGTTTGAGAAAAAAATTGTCTCATATTTCTCTGAAATACAAGAATACATGCACCTGTCACATAAATCTAAGGGCATAGACACTAACCTTCATTAGTTTGGGGTCAGTTGACTTCAGGGCAAAGTCAGGTAAGCTTTGGTATATCTTTCCAGAATAATTAAAAAACATTATTATCCCTAGCAACATCATCTCTCTTAAAATTTCTCACCAACTCAGTGCTGGTGTTGGCATGTCACACGGCTATTGCACACTTAAATCTATCTTCCTTAGCATATGAAGAAAGACTCCAGATTAGCACTGAGGTGCTGAGGTACAAGCATAGCTTCTACTTCATGGCTTTACTGGATGGAAGACAACTCATCAAGCTGAGGCGGTGATAAATTTCAATTGGATATAGAAACCATATAGAAACCATAAATTGGATATAGATATTGGATATAGAAAACCTAAAAATTGAGTATGGGCTATAAATTTAAATGCAAATTTAAGGTGGCTTAAAAAAATATGAATCCCAAATTAAATAATTCTACTCAAGTCATACAGTGAAGCGTTTATTTTTCACTTTTACCCCTTGTCCTGGTTTCAGCTTAGTTCATTTTCTTCCTAGTAGCTGCTATAGTGCTGTGTTTTGAACTTAGTACGAGAACAATGCTGATAACGCGCTGATGTTTTAGTTGTTGCTCAGTGGTGTTTAGTCAAGTCAAGGACTTTTCAGCTTCCCATGCTCTGCCAGGGGCACAAGAAGCTGGGAGGGGGCACAGCCAGGACAGCTGACCCAACCTGGCCACAGGGCTATTCCATACCATATGGTGTCACGCTCAGTATAGAAACTGGGGGGAGTTGGCTGGGGGGGCAGCGATCGCTGCTCGGGGCCTGGCTGGGCATCGGTCGGCGAGTGGTGAGCAATTGCATTGTGCATCACTTGTTTTGTATGTTCTTTTATCATATTATTATTATTGTTGTTGTTGTTATTGTTGTTATTATTATTATTATTATCATTATTATTATTTTCTCTTTCTCTGCTGTCCTATTAAACTGCCTTTATCTCAACCCACAGGTTTTAGTTTTTTTGGTTCTCTCCCCCATCCCACCGGGGTGGGGGGAGGGTGAGTGAGCGGCTGTGTGGTGCTCAGGTGCTGATTGTGGTTAAACCACAACACCCCTTTAACATCAAAGATAGCATGAGTATGTGTTCAGGTTGTCTTCATCAGGACTCAGAACATGCAGATGTACCTTCTTCAACCATGGTCTTTGTACAGATTAAGTACTTCAATGCTTATTTAATAACTTGACCCCAGGCTAGCATTTCCTCTTGTGTTTTCATGGTGCCACGTAGAAAGCGATATATGCAGTGCACAGACACACAGCAAATCCAGTATCATTAAACCAGAGCAGTATTTTAATTCAGAAACACACTCCATAGATTGAATGACTGCAGATGTTCCCTCAATGTCTTCACTTTTTGTTGCTGTCTAATGCACAAGTAATTTAATATTTGTCAGCATAAGAATAAAATGCCATCACCACATTTGCTTTTCCAGAGTAAGGAGAAATGTTGCCATGCTATCGGTATAACTGAGTAGATATGCTTAGGACTTCCAAATAGCTACAGAGATAAAAGAACTTGTGACACAACTATGAGGACACCTTTTACATGCAAGGGAAAATGCAGTTTTCAAGCTAGCCAGTTCCAAACTGACTTTAAATTTAGTCATCTAAATCCAGTGCTTTAGTGAGTGGATAGATAATAAATGTATGTTTTACTAGTAGCAGAGAATTTCAAAGCTTGTGTTTCAAGGTGTGGTGTTTTTTATGTGCATCAAAACCCCCATGTCTCCCATTTTAAGAGGAAAATGAATTTTCATTCATGCTTCATGGTTAAGAATTTTAAAAAGTCATATCATATCAATTAACAGACATAGAGCTGTAATCCACGTACTGAACTTTTCCCTAGCTCTTCAAAAGAATGGGAAATACAAAATTTTCCCTGGTTTCCTGCTGTACTGCAAGTTCTCTTAAAAGCTGTTCCATAACAAAGAAGAACAAGGCTAAATTTCTCATTAAACATTAATTCAACATTTAGCTCCTGAAAAAAATAATTCTTGATTCTTTAGCAAATATGTACAGTGTTCCTGAGGTACCACAGCACATTTAAACTAAAAGTAGCACTAATAGCTTTATGTGTGTATCTGCATATATATATATTAATACATTAAGGTCAAATTACAGTGTATCAAGTGCTGTTAGTAATTAACTGTGGTCCTGATCCAGCTCCCACTGAAATAAATGCAAGCTTTTTCTTATCTAATCAGGAGGTAGAGTGAAGTAGTAAGTTTAGGACATACGTGCACCAAAGATGCTAATTAAGGATTACTGTGATTGAAAATCTATCCCTGTATCTATTCACTGTAGTTACTGGATACTATATCATTTTTTTTTCCTAAAATGACTTATTATTCAAATACAGAAGACTATTTTTATTGTCAAATTAAGAACCAGAACTATCAAACATCCTATGATTATAACTCCCTATTTGAACTTATACCTGTTTACTTGTCTTAGCTTTATCTGCAAAACACGGCATAAAGCCACGCTTCATGTATATCCATATTTAAACCCCACTGTTCTCTGTGGGTTCTAGACTGTCCAAATTATGTGACCTGTATGTTGCACAACAAAACTTCAATGTTCAAAATGACTTTAAGAGATAAAGATGTGAATGGAGAGAAGTAGAAGAATAATGTATGCATGCATCTGTTTCGTGTCTGGAGACAGAACTGGGGAAATCTATGCATATTTTTTTCAATCAGGGTAACTTTAAATATTCTGACGTTGGGGGTTTTGCCCCCTATATGATCCTCCAGGAAACAAACGTCAGTCTGGCTTTATAATACCTAAAAGAATATACATACTATAGACACACTCCACTGAGGATAAGAAGGAGAAATGTTAATTTCTCATCACAAAGAATAACATTGTTAATGTTAGGCTGAAGAAAAGCCTTTATTGAAAAGGTATAGAAAACACCTGTTTCATATGCTCTTAAAAATAAATAAATAACAACAAATTAACATCTGAAAAAAGTTATTGCCCATCTCTCCAAGTATCTGGTTTTCTCTTTTGTCCTTCTAATCCTGTAAAACTGATACACAGTGTCTCCTAAGACAGGAGGGAAAGACAAAAATGCACTGTAATTCTTACAAGACAGTATAAGACCTTGTTGTTTAACATACATAACTTCAAGACAGTCATTTCTCACCTATTACAGATTAAACAGGTCACAGTAAATTCCACCAATACCTTTACATAAATGTCACTCACTGACTTTCTAGCAGTCATGGTTTCTAACATCGAGCAAACTGTCTCATATGGAATGCAATATACTCAGACCCAGACTGTGGGGGTGCTAAACGCAGTAGGTGTGCTGTTAATGTACTACTTGTTGTCTCACTAAATCACAAACAATAACTGACAAGTGTGAATGCAGCCTGGCAGAAGTTCTGTCCTTGTATCATGTATCAGCAATTCCTACTTTTCTTTTGGCAGTGAAGATGATGGTTAGCTGAAACAATTCCTGACGCCAGCATCCAGGCACACTGTAAAATTAGTGTTGTGGTCCACCCAAACCTGTTGTTTCACAATTACACTTGCTACTCGTTCTCTTTTTATATCTCTGGGTACACAATACCGTTGCAGCACACAAAGAGAGGGATTGTGTCAGGGAGCCTCACAGTCATCCGAGAAAAAATGTTAGCACACTTTACCTGCTTTTCCAAGTTCAAAATCAATAGTGTCTCAAGTCCTCAATGACTTGGAGTGAATTGACCTCAGTAAGGATTACAAAACTGTGCAGTGTATTTTCATTACTAGCCACACTGAGCAATTGCGTATCCAATATTTACATGTTTCCAGAACTGCAACGTTTCCAGTTCTTAATACAGGAAGTTTTCAAGTTCAAGTACTAATTTTAGTGGGTTTACGTTAAACACAGTTTATTCTGAGGTCATTCCGAAAGGTATGATGAAGATGGAGAAAAATCAACTTTCTAGGCCCAAAGTCCTTTCCAGCAGACCTTAAGTTTTTTTTGTAATGCAAGCAGGTTTAAAAGAAAAAAAAAAAAAANTAAATCCTAAAAAATTATATAATAAGCCAGAACAAAATACCTTCCTTCCCAGTGTCACAAGTAATGTACAAACACAACTCTTCATTCTGTTTTCTTTCAATAAAACTCCTAAATTGGAAATGGAAAAATTTAGCTCAGCTTGCTTTAGTTTCAATTCAGTGAACATGACAAACAAGAAGAGTAACTGGCTTGCGCTGAGTTGAAATTCATTTGGTTCTTAAAATAGACCTAGTTATTATTCATATAGAGTAAAGAAGAATAATTAAGCTCATGTTAATACAGAAGGCTGAAAATTAATTCATTATATATTATGGAACAAATCTTTCCTTTTATCTGCTAGCAAACTGGCTACAGACATAATTTTTCTTAGTGTCTTCTCTCTGCAAGTAATTCCTTTACTAAAACTCAGTTCTGAACACTGAATTTTTAATTCCAGGAGTTTTTGTCTGGATAGAAGTCCACATGGGGAGTCTGTTCTCTGAATGAATGACAGTAACTCAGAATCACAATCCTGGTGTGATTACTCCAATTTAAAAATGAGAAATTAATTTGTGGGAAAAATCTGAATAATTTTTCTATATTCACTGTGTTTAGAAACAACAACAAAGAAAAAAAAATTAAAAAAGTTAATGTGCACGGAATATAAATAATTCAGGTCAAGGAATTGTTATTCAACGTAACCATTTTGGAGAAAAGGAGCAATGGGTAATAATACCTTAGTAAGGTATTATTTGTTATGCAGTACCTTGAATACCTACGTCTATGTTTGTTTTTTTTCCTGAATCAGAGGATTTAATTTAAAAATTAAACTGAAATGTTATTTTCTTATTTTAAAACATGTACCTTGTATATATACTGTTTCTTAGTCAGTTTCTTTAGTTTTTGCTGGTGTCTACAGCTTCAGAATACCTTGGGAACAAATTTCAGTTGGATGCAAACAGTCAATAAGTTATTAAGCTACCTCAGCACTACGTTGTAAACTCTTCAAATCCAAAGCAATTTTTTTTTTTTTTTTAAAAAAAGGAAGAGAAAGGTTAATGTAAATATTAGACTCTTGCTGAATAATTTGCAATAAAAAAAAAATTCATCAAATCACACTTTTTCTGCTCATCAACTGTTTGCACATGGATTATAATTTTAAGATATATTGTTAATCTCTAGCCTTCACGTTGCTCTCAAAATGCAGTTAAAGTTCACACTGAACTTTGTGATCACCCACATCTATATACCCCATTAAAACTATAGTTGAATTGATATTACAAAGCATGCATTGTTAATTAACAGTTACCATATTCAGTTAAAAAAATATAAGGCAAAAGCATGTAAATATTGGTGGACAGGAACCATGAAAGAGAAAATAATGAATGTAGTT
>VZTL01004416.1:0-32557 GCA_013400535.1 Scopus umbretta
ATGAGCCAGGAGCCAAGGGTGACTCCAGCACAGGCAATGCCCTCACCGACCAGCGTGCAGCCTCGCGCGCAGCACGGAAGTGGGGCAAGCAGAGCCAGGGGCTGGTAACAGCGTCTGTCAGCAGCCCCAGACACAAGACAGGGGATGAAGCAGGGCAGGTCCATCTAGGGGCAGCAGAAGATGAGACAGGAGACGAGGCTGGAGACGGGGTTGGAGACAAGATGACAAAGTAAACCTGAGGTCCATCTGGGGAAGGCCTGTCAGAGAACCAGGGCAGGGGAAGTTGGGGTGGGGGTCCCAGGAGAGGCTGGTCAGGACAATTAAGACCTATGAGTGCTGACAGCGTCCTGACAGTATTCACAGTGGACATGGTGATCAGTTATACTCTTCTTTTCTGTGGAAGATACATCTGCTGTTTTTATCGTTTCCTTTTAAGTTGCACTCTTACACTCATGGAAAGGAAAAAGAATTGTGAAAATGTACTTTAAAAAGGTGTATAAAATCATGCACTCAGTTCTTGTGTTTGGTGTTGTTCTGTCTCAATACAAGCTTGTGGAAGGATCCTGTGTCTTTGTTGTTGATGTTCTGAGGTTTTTTTGTCTCTTGGCAAGAATGAGAAATAAACTGTCTTTTTGTGTGTGTGTTTGAACCACTTTACTCTAAATTCAGATATATGAACCTGTTCAAAAAGCAGTCCATGACAACCATGCATAGCTTGCAGTGCTATTTCTTTTATCAAAACAATTGTATAAAGACTACTTTTTTTCCCAGAAGGCATTATCAAACAATTTGAGTTTTCAGTATGGGAAAATCAGGGAAAGTGCAACAACATGCACTACAGTTGGCCACAGTTTCAGGTAAGATGGTTGAAAACCCAGACCTCTGTCATCTCCTTCAGTTTATGCATCCAACTACGGTAGCATGAGAATTGTCACTACTGTCTCTGAGCAGTAGGCCATGCTCCATGTTTTTCGTCTGTTCCCCGACCAACTTTTTTTTATTTGCTCAGCACTATTAAATGCTCATACAAAAACCATAGGCTGAAATCTGATAATTGTCTCCCATTATCTTCCCAAGCGACCAGTTGTTCAGCTTTTCTTCCAAACGTTATCTATGAAAGATTTAAGAGAGGGCAGAAGAGCTTTCTAAAGGCTGAAAATGTGAGTGCAGTTATAACATGTTGAACTGAATAGCAAAATGAGTAATATAAGTTTTTGGGGTTTTTTCATAGATTTTAGTTAAAGGAAAGACCCCAAAGTTTCTAGTTTGCAGTATGTTTTCCTGGAATTTCTGTTCTTCTTTCAAAGTGTACACAGAGCTATACCTATACCCACTGTGGGATATTTCACACACATCGTATGAACAGTGCAAGCAGTTATTTAAGAAAAAAGTATTTTGACAAGGAATGAGGGATAGCTGTGTACAGAGAAAATGCACATACTTGGGAAACAGATCCATTTACAGTGCTAAAGCTTCACGTGCTACACTATTTCCCACATTTTCTGCCATATGTTTTATTAAACCAGGAACTTTTGAACCTTTGTCCCTGTAGGGAATTTAATTTAATCAAGGCTCATTCACAGGAGCGACAGATACTATATCTTGTCTCAAAGTGCAGTCTAATTCTGCCTTGATGCTGCTGCATAATGGATGCATACTTTACACTTAAATTCCGGAGTGTATTTTTCAGATAATATACTGTTCCAGCACTGTAGGAAAATCATCTGAAAATTGAAATGTGTGTCAGTCAAATGGTAGAGATTAATAAAAATTGCTGCCTGCATGAAAAACCTAAACTGGGTTTCTAGCAAGAAGATATTTTATTAGCAGAAATAAGTTCTTTTCTGAATTCATTCTCATATGATAAATTAACTTCTCTTACAGTACAGACATTAAATCATATGAAGTTACCTTAACACAGTTCTCAACATCTGTGCCCTTGCTGAGATTCCTTCAGTGCCCAGCAGCAGGAGCACTCAGCTAGCTGGAAATGAAAATGAGTTATTTATATAAAAATACTGTGCCACCTTTGACCTGATTAAAAGTCCCTCTGTGCACTGACTGCATAAGGGATCGTCTGAGATTATTTGCTTTGGAAACCCCTCACCTCCTGTAGTTTCTACCTCATAACCTTTAAGACCAATGACATTTTGCAGTGACACTTTTCGAGCCCAGATTCCTTACCTATGCATTTCTTTAAGGTTTTTTTTTTTAAGACAAAGCTTTTCTATTTTGCCCAAAGCACTCGTACCATTGAAGATTTCTGCATCCCTATAACTAAGCAAGACTATCTAGGCAGAAAAGAAGGTGATGAAATTTATCTTGCCTGCTTCAGAAGTTTGATTTTCATCAACGGCGGGGGACAGGGAGAGGGGGCGGATGGATGGGACAGGACACGTTTCCTCGCTTGTTGCCAGAGACTGAACTTTGGGGTTGCACCATTTGTCAGCAAATGATCTTAGAACATTGTGATTCTGGTTTCTTTACAAAATAATTGAGTAATCAAACTATTAATGATGCATCTTCAGAAACCCATTCATAACACACTCATTTTCTTTACTTAGTGCAAGTGGCTGATGCATGTTATGATCTGATAATCTGTCAGAATCATCTGATGTGTGATTTTTTTTCTCATTGTATATACTTCATCTTGGACAAACTGCATTATTTGTTAGTGATACTACTGTACTATGTCAGAAGCCTGTTGTATATGAAGACAGGAATGCAGTTTAATGAGAAAACAACCAAAAAAAAAGCATTTCCTTCTCCAGTCTCAATGTAAAAAAAAAAAAAAAAAAAATTATAAATGCTTATGGACAGTCCGACTAACAAGAGCAAAGAATGAACACAAAGCTGGTCAGCATGATTACCAAGGATCTGATGCTTCAGACCAAACGGATTTCACTGTTTACTTTGCAAAAAACTCGTGCTTCTTCCTCTTAAAAGCTATAGGAAAATTTTCCATAACTATAGTCTTTATAGATCCTCTCAGCAGCGGCTGTAAGTCAAGAGCATAAGACCTGTCATGGGATGATCTTTCGTATTACTCCTAGTTCTACCTACCATAGTTTGGTATCCAGCTCCGTTTTAGAAGCCCATAAATTACTGGATGGGGCTCCCCAGAAAGCAAGTCCTCCCAGCACAAAGTACGGAAGCACATGCTCAAACCATTCAATACTTCTTGCACTTACTCTGAGCAACTGAGCTAGAGCTGCCTTATGAGGAAAGATTAAAAACAACTAAACTGTACGTGACTGACCAAAAATGACTTGTATACAGATATAATTATAGGCTGCAAGTATCGAGGAAAGACAGTGTTTAGCGTGGGCAAAGGGGCGATCTGAATAAAGAGGTGATACCTGTTACGGAGGAATCTGCGTTACTAATAAACTAACCTTTATCACTGTATAATTTTTGCAAATGCAGTGATACAAAGCACTACACGGTTTTAAGAATTACATTAATAAGTGTGAAGTTTTATGCATTTTTTCTGAGTTTATGGGTCTTTTGGGATAAATAAGGTTTTATTAACTTCTCGATAGTAGATCAAATACTTAAAGGATCTGCAAAAGCTCAAAAAAAAAGAAAGCCTGGGGAAAAAATATATGTGTGAAGCAGTTCTGAACAGGTTAACCTCCTGCAGATTATTGCTGTTTTAGAAATGTGCTTCAGCGTTATCTTAAAGACTGACTACACCATTTCCACAAGTTCCTTCTTTGGGCTTTTCGGTATTTTCAGCTCTCATATGTGAGAGCCTAACATTTAGACAATAATATAAATTGATGATTTGTTTGCAACTATGATACATTAAGTCTCATAGTTCATTTTCTAACTAGTGAAGTCCAGTGCCCTTTCCACAGAAAAAAAGAGAACATCCTTCACTTCTCAGTCCTAGGTTTCCCACCATTTTGCCAGCACTCACAAATTCACAGCATGCATGGATAGAGAAGGCTAATATTCTGTGTTCTTCGGAGGACACCCATATAAACACGCCTATGCACAAGGATCGTCTGTGCAAGACGGCGCAATCAAATAGGATTAGGAATGCATTTCATAGATCAGCACAATCCTTCGTGCATTTAGTACCATTAGTGTCATCGTGCCATTTGCTGGTGTTTTGTGTAAGGGTGCAGCTTAAGCTGATTCCTTACCAGTTTAAACAGAATCACTATGAAACTTCCTTAAATATATGTCTACATCAGGGTGCTGCAGTGATTTAACAAAATCAATTTCTAGCCTGATTTTCCTCATGCAGCCAAAATCCAAGCTTGGAAATAGCCCAATCTTCCAAGTGGACTATCAATTGACATATTAAAAATTCTTCTACACCACCATAAATACCTTAATCTCCTATCATTTATAGTGTTGGGGAAGAAGAAAACTGACATCCCCATAACAGATAAAAGTGCTCCGTACAAGAGCCAGGATTCATTGCATGTGAACTGAGAGGACTCTGTAGGACACAATTACAGGCTGAAGGGTGTTCTAGTCATACATACCACATGGTTAATTTCTAACATGCGATATCTTTTGGAAGGCCTGATCCAAATCCCTCTGAAACTTGGACTGCATGGTCTTGATGGCATCTATAACATAGGCTGTTCTTCTCTGAGTTCAGTGGTTGCTCATCCATGGGCTAATACTGCAACTTCTGAAAGAAGGTGATGGCAACATTAGCCTGCCCTGTTTCTAAGGACAAAGCAGACTGCAATAGGAGTAATGAGCGGCACACAAGTGTCATCAGCAAATCTCTCACCGGAGCTCAGTCCTACAACCAGTTCTCCTTGACACTGAAAATTGATTTTTCCCTTTCTGGGCCTCAGTCTAGGACTGCTTGTAGAAAAGCTGTTATTCCAGGAGATGATGGTGACAGCAATGCAATGGATGGAAACATGGGAATGGTTGCCTCTGTGCTTCCAGGGCATCAGAAGTCAAAGCTGGGATAGTGGATATCCTTCACCTGGGGAAAACCTTACTAAGAAACTGGAAAAGAGACCAGAAATCAGCTTTGCTGTCTCTGGATAACTCTGTCTACTGTGTTTCTAATGCTTTCTGTGACAATGCTGGATTCATGGTTTGCTCCCTCTTGTTGAAACCTCTGGCGCCACATAACAAGCAGTCCCAAAGCACCAAATGCAGGCTTCACTTTATACTGTAATCTAATTTACCTTCCTTTTAGTGTTCAGATCTTCAGAGACTCCATGGGAAAAGATCTCGAAGTCTCTTAGAAGCACAGCACAATTATTCTTCACTAGGCTTCAAAAAATTCAAGATATTTTTTTCTAAAATTTACTCAAAGCATTTGAGATTATTTTCCTCTCTGCCCACGTAAGTTAGGTATATCTTCCATTCCTAATGAAGTATTAAGCTGGGCATAAGCTTCATATGTTAAGCTAATGACGGAGCAATGAACAATTGCTATGATTGCTACTTCGAATGGGGAGATGAGGCCTGCTAGAGTGAAGACTATTTTTGGAAATGCTTGAGGGACAGAAAACTCATGAGTTGAAAACCCAGTGGGAAGCCATGGGGATGGTAGTGTACTTTGTTGCCAACTAAAAATTTATTGCAGAAGACTCATGTACTTTAAGGTAGGTTTCTATTTTCTCATTGGATGAGTGTAACCCTAATGAGAATTTTCCTGACAACAACACAGGTTACTGCCAGAGCCCTGTGCCTCTGCACACCCACCCAGAGATGCCATCTGCTAGAACACATGGGAAAAAATGAATGCAAAATATTAGGAATATAGTTGAAGGAAAATCATGTGAGGATTGTATTTATAACTTCATGGTTTTATCTTTGATGTTATTTAATCATCTTAATCTTTAATAGAAAAATTCCAGTTTATGCTTATTTTGTCTTTGCATTTTCAGGTTTTCAGATATTTCTGCTCAGATGAGCAATTACAAATAGCTAGCCTGGAAGGAAATGAAAGGGGAGATAGCACAGGTATAATACTAGAAAGCAAACACGTAGGAGTACTGTTGAAGTTTATGTCTCCTAGTACTTCAGCATTTGAGGCGAGGAGGAAGAGAGAGTGCTGTGAAGATTACATCTTCCTTCTCCATTTTTTCTAACCAAACTGTGCCCTCCAACCACTAAAACATCTTCCATGCTGCAATTCAGTCTTAGTTTAGTGACAAAGCATTTGAATGTAATGAATAAGGAGAGACATTCTAGTAAGCGTGATTGACGCACACAGACAGATCTTGCTGTCTGCCAAATTCACTTTGTGCCCTGTAACTCAGAAGTGGCCAGAGATGCGTGGTGGAGAATAAACTCTCCACATGAGAAATTTTCACAGGCACAGAACTGCCAGCTCCAGACATTTGGAAATCACGGCTCAGGCCTCAAAAGAGTGCCACGGGGCTTTAAAAAGTATGAAACATACTTAGAGTAATACATTCCGTATTTTTGCATTTATGCTGTGGATTTGGAGATTTCACTTTGCTTTTTCTTCCTTATTTTTGTTTCTTTCTTACTTTTACTTAAATGAAAGTTGACATTCTATTGAATTTTTACGGTCCAGCGGCTGGTCTCTATGAATACTTCCAGAAATTGCAAGGCTTGGGATAAAGTTGCAAGAGTTGGCAGTACGTCTGGCACAATAAAGGCTGCATCCTGCACAGGAAATTCCCTATCAGGTGTAAGATAGATAGAGGACTGGTAACAGGAATATCAGACCGAGATGAAATATGTCAGAGAAAAATAAGGGAGTAGATGAACTGAACTGCTTTGGCTCCTTTTATTGACATAGAGCACGAGTTCTGTCTCCTGAACCCTATAACTCACAGGGGGCTTTCACAGAGGGTGAGCCTTCCTCCAGCAGATCAGGCTTTTGCCATCTGTCTTGGTCTCACTTTTCTCCATCGCTGTGCAGTCCAAACAGGAAAGGAGAATGTAAAAGCCACTGACACGTTATTAAATGAAAAATGTTCAGAGGAGGTCAGGAACGAAATCTCAGGGCTGTTTAAAGTCGCTTGATTGCTGCCTGTGTAGCAAATAAGGCAACCATACAAAGGTCACTGTGTCTCATCCTATTACATCAGTGCCCTTTCAAAGTACATTGTGTCCCTTCAAGTTGTGTCACATCAAGAGCTGGACGAGTGCTTCATTGTGACTGATATTCATTGCTAATTTAACTTTCCGCTACTGCTACCTTATTTGCAAACCAATTCTTGTTCCTGGACGCACGTTTGTTATTTACAAGAGTGTCTGAGCGATTTGCAGATGCTCTTTTTGATCATTCATGCTGTTAGGAGAGGCATAAAACAAGTGATTCCTCCTCCTTCTCGATCAGAAGACACTTTTTAAATAGCAGAAGAGTAAGATTACTGAAGCAAGTGTGCATTTGTTCATTCCTAAATATCTGTAATCTCCTTTAAATAAAAAACTGTGAGTAAAAAGAGCCAAAAACTTTGTCAAAGAAGCTGTTAATGAGCACGAACTTGGAGGATTTAAAATGCTGACCGTACTTTCAGTCCACGCTTGTAAGATGGGGTATTTTTGTATTACAAAACCAATGAAAAGTCAAATCCCTTCGAGTGTTACATTAAGGGTAAAACTCAGAATTCTCCGCTAGAGGACTCTCTCTTCTTTCAAATGACAGGCTCAGCGCTCAGATGAGGAGCACAGGATGACGTCCTTTGGGCCTAGCTAGCGGAGTGGTTAGTTTATAAAAATGTGAGAATGAGGTCAATGCCGAGGGACTTGTGTGGAGTCTCAAATGTTCAGCCCTTAGCTTAAAATGGAGAAAGATTTTTAAACCAGCATCCAAATCAATTAACCAAGCTGTGAGATTGAACCGAAGTGAAAATCTCACTCTGTTTTGACACGAGTAATATTTTATACATACTGTTGCACTCTCAAAAATATCTTCACCTTGTGCTGTCATTCACACTCAAAAACTTATCAAACATGATTCTCAGCCATGATTAGGACACATTGCTTTATTTTGACTTTAGTGAGTGCGGGAATATGTTAGTGCTTAACATAAACTATTGAAACACCAGGGAAATAAAGCGTTGCTTTTTCTTAGAGTCATTTTCATGTTAAATCCGCCCCATTTAATGGGGAAATGGTAATGAAAGGGCTAATGTTCCCCATCAATCTGCTTGTACCTGGCTGTGTGCTCCCTCTGCCTTTCCTCTAGCAGACCTAATGACTGTGCAGCCGCAAGGTGAGCTGAATTAATCGGCTGGCTCAACAGAAAACAAACCCACCGAAATAGTCGGAGAGGCAAAGCGGGGCAGAGCACCAGGTCCTCTGCAAGGGAGCTGGAGGTACGGCACACTGGCAGAGAGCTGGCCGGGAGGGAAAGGCAGGAGCAGGACTTGCTTTCGGCAGCAGTTTGCAGTTGCACCAGATTAGGTGCAACATGATACTGCAGATTTTCAGGCCACTAAAAATGTCATGCAAACACCACTTTGGTTTTTATTTGTTTTGCTTCTGAAGCTGAAGTTAGGTCACATCCTGGCTTCTGATCTGTAATATTAGATTCATGCACTTTCCTGGAGTTCACTGGGTTCACAGCTGCTTAGTTTTATGCAGCTACAGAACAGGTGGCTTGAGAGAACCAGACCAATATAAGATGTGTAAGTAAACTTGGGTATACTTTTTTTTTTTTTATTCCTCCTAATGAATATTATAGTCACATGGCTGTTCTCTGTGACTCTACAAACTATAGTACTCAAGGGATGCAGTCACTGAAAATAATGAAGACAATATATTGTGAATCCGTTGGTTTGTGAAAACAGTCTCTATAGTGTTTATTGAATAGAATAGAGACTTACTTGGACAATGTCTACTATATGTATTCAAGTTATAACACATTCTTAAATACACAGTACATTTATGTTAAAAGCCAGATCCTCTCTAAGAGTATGTATTGAGGACACATACATGGTGTGATGATTTGATGTTTTTCCTGTGTCTAACAGATTTGTTACCGTGCTCTAATTGGAATGAATAAGAGAGGAATGATAATTATTAAAATGAAACATACGAAACAAGAAAAAAAATTCATGGTCTAACATTCTGTGTATTTTTTGTCTTTCAAGCGTGATATTTTATATTAGCATACAACAACTTTACAGATGTTTATGCCTTTGGTGGCATAATAAAATGTGTAAAATATTTACTAGTAAACATGATTTTCTGGCTTTTTTGTACTTGCTTTTGAAACATACTGATAAAAAGCAAACAGACTTTCAGTTGGCAGATCTAAACCCAGAGAAAGCAAACTAGCAAACTAGTACCTAGAGCTTACTATGCTAATTAAGTATCTTGTCTTTCTTCTTGACGTAAGATGATATCTTTCATTGTAAAAAGATGGACTGATTACCTTAGTGTTAGCTACTTGATGCTGGATGACATGTATGGTTTATACAGTAGGCCCAGCTTAGAAAGGTGTGCTCAGATGGCTAAATTCTACAAAGTCACAGAATAAGAGTGCACACTTCCACAGAACAATGCAATCCGATGGCAAGACTTGAGGTTAAAACCTAAGAACTACAGGTAAGAAAACACAATTCTGTTATCTGCCTACTTTCGTATGAGCAGGTAGTTGTGCTATCTAAATTTAACATTCTCCATTTCTATAAGACGGACGTCTCAAGGACCTAGACTGTGACATGGGCCATGTTCCCATGCAAGGGAGTGGAAACCTTTTTATTTGTACCTGAGATGGCTTCATGAACTTTAATCTGGACTGTTTGCCTGTTTGTCTGCTGCATGGTGCTGGATGAGGAAGAAAAGGAGAGGAGGAAATCTGTGCTGTAAAATTCCATTTTTTGGAGGGCACAGCTAATACAAGGAGAGAAGGCATCATGATGTACTGCTAATACTGGCCCACTGCAGGGGTTTGTCTGAATCAATTCTTGCTATGTGACTCAAGGCAAAGTTTAATTAATAATTCTTTACCTTGTGCCTTTCATCTAGCTTTGAAGCTTCATACCTTGCCATGGTAACCATAGGTAATGTCTATTCAATCCATGATGAAAAGTTGTGGGGAAAAAAACAAAAACAACCAAAACAATTCTAGTGGTAAACTTAGCTGGACTACCAGTGGAAATAGCCAAAGTTCCTGAGTGTTAAATTAAGGCAGCAATAATCAGAATGAATTAATATAAAGCAGACTATAAAGACATAATAAGCCATTCAGTATTGTTAAAATACACTTTAAAACTAGCTAGATAGCATATACTCAGCATTGCAGAGTCTTCTCAGGCAATGTCTGCCAGGTATGGATGATAATTTTATTACAGAATAGAAACCAATAGAATCCAGCAAGTCTAGAGGAATGACTGAAGTCAGAGAAGCAGGAAGAACCATCAGTGGTTTAACAGGAAGCTCAAAAACTAGATGTACTCACAAAATTGTAGGTAGAGCTTCATGGTAGTATTTTGGAAGAAAGTACTTACTTTGTTAGACAAACTGATAAAGTTGGGTAAAATGGAGATGCTTTTTGATTTGGCACCCCATACTGTTTTTCCCAGTATATTAGCTGACTTAACAAATGATACCTCCTCTCCCTTTCCTCACTTGCACCCTTAGATCATCATGGTTGTAAACGACACTGGTCCCATTTGGGCAAAACATTACAACATACAACAAAAATGTCTTCTGTGGCGATAGGTATCAGAAAGAAAATGAGAATGCACATTCCCGAAGAAGGTAGTTCAGTCATGAATATTTTAATTCATCATCTGTGACTCCTTTCCTCTTACTTCTTGTGATGATGGCATCTTTCCTTCTGCCAGGCACATGCATAGGTGGCAAATGAAGTTCTATCCCAATTATGGTAAGTGGAAAGGTCCTGGTTTCTAGGTGTAAGTTTCAAATTTTCATTTTCCTTTGGAAGCAAAGGTCAGCATCTAGTCTCACCCATCTTAAGGTCCATAAAAGTTAAATCAAAAACAATGGACAAGCATTGTTTGGGTAACAGTAGTTACCCACAAAGGGTCAGCTTGATGCTGTTGGTTATGGCCTCTGGTAGAATTTTTGGGTGTCAAATTCAAAATCTTGGTCTTTCTCATTGATAACCATCCCAGGCCTTGGGATAGATCTACGTTATAAAGATACGTAAACAGTAATCCAGTATACCAGGACTGTGGTTGGCAACCTTCAAGTCTCTGATACAATGGTGATCAGAGCAACGCTTTCCAGAAAAGCACACCAACCCCGTCGAACGAAATTCCCCAGAGTCTGTGAACCATCCATATCCCTTCATCACCTTCTGCTCCAAGTACATTTCTCCGACCATTCCTCCCACCCCATATAAATTTACAACAACATATACACTAACAAACGCTTTAAAAGCAGTCCTCCTTCCCTATCTCGCTCTTATAAAAAATTCCCTCTACCAAAGGTTTTTCTCTGTGTAGGCTCTTCTCCCTGGGGGCAGGATGAAAGGAGAAAGACGTGACAGATGTTAGCTGTTTTGGTTAATGCACTATTAGAAAGCACTCAGGCGCTATGGTGATGAGGGCATTATAAAAGTCTATGTGGAAGAGAATAGAAAAGGTGCATCATATGTAACATCAGAAGCACAATCGGTGTAACAACGGTGTACAGCTTGTTTGCTGCACCTTCCTAAAGCATCTTGTCGGCTTGCCAAGCCGCACCATTTGTCCTGTCCCTGCTGTTGACAATGGGACTGAGAAACATACAGGGTGAGCACTCTTTCAGAGAATGTATACTCTGTCTTGCATGTCCTAAAGCACTCCAGGGATTAAACAATAGGAATCACAGGCAGAATTAGCATTTTAATGGGGAACAATGAGTTTGAAAATTCCCATAATTTGGCCTTTGAGCACCATCTAAAAAAACTGCAGGCGCAGGGGGATGGAGACAGAGAGACGGAGAATGTACTCTGACCAGACTTATGAGAAATTCAGCCTGCGTTTTAATGAGGGATGGGTTAAAGTAAGTCAATGCAGCTGACCTTGCTGGAGACACATTTTCCTCACGCCAAATCCTGATATTTCAGACCTGCTTTCACGAGTTCCATGAATAGATGTCATTACTCATTAGCACATTTATCATTACCAGTCTAAAACAATGAGGTGTCAATGAGGGGAAGGATTAAAATAGGCTCTCAAATTTTTCCCCCCACCGCTCCAGAAAGTACCTGGCATAGGTTATTATGTGGCAACCTGTTCTAAGAGGGGAAAAAGAAGCCAGGCTTCTGACACCAAAAAGTATTCCTCAGAGATGTTATCCTACTGAGACCAAAACTTTCCATTATCCTGTTCCCTTCCAGACTAGCATAAGACATTGCACCAAGCTTGGAGAGCTAATAGGCAGTTCTTCCCTGTACTGGGGTTTTTATTCTCTACTTCACTGCAAGTAGCATCAAGCGCACAGTGCAGACCTTTCCTCCTGTTTTGGAGGAAAGTCAATGCAGTTTTCATGTATGGCAATAAACTACGTTATAAAGAATAACTTGACAGTCAATTTCTGAATCTATTTGTGGAAGCTGTCATGGGATAGCTAGGGTGAATGGAAAATGACATAGTTACTGAGGTGTGGAGAAAGGTGAATACCTGGCATGCAAAACTAGAGAGGCTGAAATTATCTCCTCACAGATGTCACTCACTAAGACTAAAGAGAGCCCAGCCACCCTGTTTCCAGGAGGAGGTGATGCTCAGAGCAGATCGCAGGAGTCCTGCCCACCCTGCCCCACACGGCGCCTTGCTCTGCTGTGCCAGAAAGCCTCCCATCCATTGCCCCACCAGCACCCAGATCCTGGAAAATGAATTTTGAAAAGAACTCTTCTTTTTTTGATAGAGTTCGGGTTTGGGGGTTTTGTTGGTTGGTTGGTTGGTTGGGGTTTTTTTAAGCCCTATCAGTTCTTGGGGCTGCTTCGAAACATGGCCACATGCACAGCGTTGCCAGCACACAGGGAGGAGGCAGAACGCCATGGCACAAAGCAGAAATGAGCAGGAACTATGAGAAAAGTAGGTGTTTAAGAAGATACAGGAGGGTATTGCTGCATATAGCTTGTGTAGTGACTCCTAAGCCTATTCCACAATCCTAAATCTAGTGATAAATGCCATGTGCTGGGAATGGGAATCATGCCTTTAGAACTGCTTTAATAATTTTCTTTTATTAATAGAAAGAAAACTGGCATTTCACAAATAGTAAATCCTGCTATTTGCAAATGAACTTTTAAAAAAAAAACTGGATCATTTAATAGAAGTCTCTGTCATTTAGCCAAATGCAAACTCAAGTGAATAAGATTGCCAATTATGAGTATAATTTTGAACGAAAGGTATTCAGAACTAATTGTATGCTTCACTTGGATAGCCAGTCTCTATCACTTTGTGTTTGCGGTGCCATCTTCTATCCAACTGACAGTATTATGGCTTTTCTTATGGAATTTTCTCATTTGAAAAAATTAAAGTCTTAGTAAAAGAAAATCTAGCCTCCCCAGATTAAATCTGTCAGTTACTTTTGGATGCCACTCCATCGTGACCAGCAGAACAGTCAGGAGGAGCAGAAAACTTAGCAGAATCTTGTTGAGGATGGTTGGAAGATGGCTACTTCTGTACACATTTATAGTCCTGGTGAGGAAATTGCTTATTACTTATTTTGGTGATGCAAAGAGCCTGATCAAGCTTACACGAGAGTGATTGCTAGGTGAGAGCTGAATAGCCTTGCCTTGCCCATATACTCCTCAAGCGCAAGCCTAGAATCCACAGAGCACTGATGGATCCATGTTGCTTTTTCTAGCACTTGCATTACTCAAGTGATAAAGTGCCATATGCCATCCTGACAATGGAAGGATATCTAAAATGGCTTGTGTGATCCAGCCTGTGATGCTAAGCGCTTTCTTTGGGAGTGCGTAATGCCCACACATGTTGCAGAATATCGTATTAACCTCTGTATCTTTTACAGCATAAAATGTCAAATGCACCTACCCGTATGTAGACCAAATGAAAAGAGACATTGCCTGATTTTGGAAACAATTTGATTTCCATTTACTGATCCCAGATTCATGGATTTAAAAGGCCAGAGGGACCATCACGATCGTTTTGTTTGACCTCTTGTACCACACGGGCCAGAGCACTTCACCCATTAATTTCTGCCCCAAGACCGTAACTCCTGCTTGCGTGAATACAGTTCTTTTAGAGACAGACTGTTTCAGTGCCCAGTCCCATGACTGTGAGTAAACAAGAACTGGGCAATTTTGAGCAAATGCTGTAACCATCTAGTAGGCAATATAATGTTTTTTCTGGGCTTTGTTTGACACTTCTGAATGGTTTTGCCATCATCTCTGACAAATGAAGTCCTGCACTTAGTCTGTCAGCAATTAAAAGCACAGCAATACTTGTTTCTCCAACACCAGCCTGACCCTTGGCCTCTGCCAATGAAGGTGCCAGCTTTGGTGGCAGTTTCTGTAATATGGAGAGTTTTCAGCTCCAGACTGGACAGACAAGTTAATTCCCTTCACATGGTCCACTGAACAGCCATCAGGTGGTGATAAATTTCAGCCGCTGTTCAGCTGCACTGGGTTGTAATCGTAACCGAAATATTGTAATGTTCTGCGCTGAGTTTTATTATTGATATTTTATAACAATTCATTTCCCCCTTTTAAATCGTAAGCATAATTTACTATGGTAGGTATTTGTTAAAACAGAATGAAGATGTAATTTAGCATCTGACACGGTATACTTATGTTATTTCACAGAAGCATCAAGAATAGTTAGCCCCTGTCTTTAAAAGTTTAAAATCTAAACTGCATAGAATATGCCATGGTAAGGATCTTGTGGTATAGTATCCGAAATAACTCTTAAGATAACTCCTGTCACTATGCTTTGATACTTGCCTTGCATTTCCTGTAAATTAATCTTTAGTTTCCAACTGTTAATCTATGGAACTTCAATGTACAATATAAATGGGACCTTTTAAAAATAGCACAGTAATATAATGAATTAAAGTGACAGTAAAGAAAAAAAATCTTATCGTTGTGCCAGAAATCAGTTCAATATGCTGGCTTAGTCTTTTTTAAATGAAATTGAATTGATGAAGTTAAATGCAGTTCTTGCACAGAAAAATATGTATGATAAATATTTATGTGGCCAGCACTTTAGAAGTAACATATATTCACATCATATATCCGTACAATCAAAACCTGGGCTATCTTTATTATTTTTATGCAGGATGCAAACAAGCGTAAGTTTGTAGTGAATGAAAAATAGAAGAATTTTGTCCCATATAAAGCCATGTTTATTAAAAGGTAGCAGTATGCTGTTACCCCTTTTGCCTGAAAGTTTAGTTAATTTTCAAGGATGTGAACTAGAAGCAGTCAGCAGAGTCATTATCTTTGCTGATAATTTATTATTTGTGTGTTTTACACAAAGAATGTACCATATCCATACATTTGCATGCAGGAGGATTCAAACAAGCGATACTTCGTTATGTTCTCAGCCCTCTGCTACTTAGCTCTCAGCCCAGAAATCTCTCTGAAGACTTTTCTCAAGGCCGTAGAGCGTGTTCCCAGTGCTTCTTTAAGCTGTGTATTTTCTGCTGCTTCTTTTTCAGTTTCTCTCCCTCTCTTTTGCTAAAACATTACTCAGCAAAATCTTCCTGACCATTGCTGCTTTTGTTTTGAGGAGTAGCTGTAGTATTTTGCTTAAGTGTCTTTTTATACTTCAACTCTTGACTTTCATGTTGGTTTTTTTTCAACCGCTATAAGCAACGGCAGTGTTACATCCTAATATTTTCAATGAAGCATGAGAGGCTCTATATTAATATTTAGCCTTTGTTCACCACTTTTAACATTGTGCTTATGAAAGACACCAGAGAAAAGAGAAAGGAGAAACAGCTCTAGGAAATACGGCACAAAAAAGTACCACACAACCTAATACAGCAATTTCTTTCTGTGCCTATTAATGGTTTCGCTTTATTCACCACTGTTCCCAATTAATTGTTAGATGGACTACTTTAGCAAAAAAAATTTACTCAGTATCGTCTAATATCAATGCTCAGAAGCATAGATACTAGCCTTCACAAATCCTAATGACTTCTTGCACAGAAAAAGGCCATAGGATGAAGCCTCAGACTATGGGTGGTGTTTATATGCTTAGCTGGTTTTCTTTATCACTGGAATCCTCCAAGGGATTTTGTTTCATTCATGCCACAGCTGTCCAGCCCAGGTGCAGATGTTGTATTTGGGTTATGATGCTGTAGTGAGTTCAAGTCCACAAGTTTTGGCAGAATTGGGGAACAGTTCCCAGGAAAAAAATATGTGTTGGAGGACCTTTCTTTGCTCCTNAAAAGTCAGTGTTGGATGGAATTAATCTAAATTCAACTGCCTAAAAATCAACCATCTATTCTATACCTGGGCTCAACAGAGAGGAAGGTTCCCTCAGCAATGACCCATCTCACTGGTCACAGTGCCTGTAACACTCCTTTATATCCTAATATACTAGCTAAGACTCGATGCTTACCTTTAAGAAGATAAGGTGAGTTTTATCCCAGTGTTGGTGTATATTTACATGGCAGTCACAGAAACAAGCTTGCTTGGGTAACACAAGCAGTCTACCAGCAGTCTACACGTGAGGCACATTTCTGCTATTCTGAATCTGAGCACTTAGAGGGGTAAAATTCTACTTACCTTCAATGTGAGGCTTTGCATAGGAGTATTGTGGCTTAAGCCACTACTATTCATTGCAATGGCAGGGAATGATTCTGCGATCTGTATTGATTTGAAAACGTTGCCTTTGATTTTGATTGCTAGTTGCTATATCTGAGGTAACAACTAGCTTAGGAATAACAGGTGACAGTAGGCAAAAGCTAGGAGGAATACTCTGCAGCAGAGTAAAGTATTCGTTACTCTATTCTTTTCATACTATTTCATGTGACTGATTGTAATTTTGCCAATATTTTATATATATATAGGATTATACAGGGTTATACATAGGGGTTATATAGGGTTGTATAGGGTTATATATATATGACGTATATATACACGGTTAGCACCTATTAAAACATTTCATCCACCATAAGGCTTTTCTCTATATTCTTATAACAGCTCTGAAGTTATTTGTTTGTAATCATAAGAAATGGTAAAAGGAGGAGGGCAACAGGCATCAGAGCTGATATGTGAAGTGTCAATCAGCTTTTGGATCATCATTTGCTATGACAGCAGTGGGAAGGAAGAAGAATGGCGGTTGCAAATTTATTTTAATGTGTCCTGCAACCTTGTGATTGATTAGAGGGAAAACAGATTGTTTCATCCTTTTTCCACAATTGGATTTTCTGGTTAAATCCAGAACTGCCGAAGTGCAATAAAACACTCTCACGAAAGCAGTAATCTCCCTAAATCTTCAAATTCCCCCCACCCCCACACACCTCATTTCATACACAAACACGAAACAAAATGATGCATAAAAGCAGCAAAACTGATTACCATCAGCAGAGTTTCCTTTTTAATGTATTAGACCTTTAATCTTTTCTTAAGTGTTGGCCATTAAAATTATTAAACTACTTCTCCTCCTCCTGCCAATGTATATTTTTTGAATGAATTGACTAGGGTATTTAAAAAATGTTACTGCATTATTTCCACAGCTCTCCTGGTGTGTTTTTTAGTCTAAATTTTGCATTGTTTAATGAAGTTATCTCATCACTTTTCTGCAAAGCCAGTGGCTTCTGCAAGCTGCAGGAATGGCTTCTTCCCTCAGTTCTTACCAGGAGCCCGGGGGTTCAGGAAGGTCCTCTGGATGAAGATGAACAGGCAGAAAGACCAGGCTCTCTGAAGTCATCTGCTGGGAGTGGATACGCAGGCTTTTCAGAGCTTTTACTTCTCTTTCAGGCCCATGAATTGAGTGAATATTGGTCTTAAGAATGTCCACAACCAGTAGGTTAACTATGTGTTAAATAAACATTATGACCGCTAATAATATTATTCACACACTTCTGAAAAGTCTACAGCACTGCAGGCTCCATAGGGGTGGTAGCAAACAGCAGCAAGTTAGGCAGGTCCTTTTCTTTGCAGGATAACTAAAATGACTGGCAAAGATGTTCCAAAGTGGTGAGGGGTCTCAGGAGACCCTCCTGAGAGGTCTCAGGGAGGCACTGGCTTTTCAGAAGGGCAGAGGACCTGCTTTTTGAATATCAGACTACCTGAAGGAATCTCTATGATGGAGCTACCCCAAATCATTCATAACATTTGAAAATACTGATCATTAATAAACTTAATACGATTGATTCCAAATTACGTGTTACCCTGTACATCAGTGAGGTCGGGGTTCTTATACTAGACTTAAGAGCAAGCGACAAGTCTTTCTTCAGCTTTTTGTATAGTACCAGTCTAGTGCCTATGACTGACAGAAATTAATAATGCAGTCTTGAAATATGAATCGTGGAAAATGAGTAAGATAAATTCTCTTACTAAATAGGCCATACACTGACCACAATGACTTCTGCTCTACAGTGTCTGCTCTCCCGGGAGAGTGGTGACTAAGAACGGGGTGCTGTGAGAAAAATGTTTGCGTGTAGCAGCTGAGTTTGGGTGTAGCTTCTGGATGTTGTGATCTGATCTTGTGAACACCTAAGCAAATGAGTAACTTCCCACATTTGAGCAGTTCCACTGACTAGAAGACACTTCTTCCTTACATATTCACAGACTCAGGGGCATGCAAGTACTCAGCTTTGTCTACAAACAAAGTTTAGTCATTTACTCTTCATTTGTAACAGTCAGCTTATCTTTATTTTCACTCAAAACAAGTAAGGTTCTTATTTAAACAGGAACTGAGAGTGTGCCGCAACAGTACGTTGACAACTAGCCAACCCAGCAAACATAGCGTAGGAGTTACAGTAAGCACACATGAAAAGTTGCATCGGTCATCTATTTTGAGCAAGTTCACCAACTTGGACGATCTTCCTGAATAGTTCACTTGTTTGATACAAGCAATGAAAGACATTCCACTTATCTTAATTGCTTTACTCGTGTCTTCCATATTCCTGTAATGATTCTTGATCATTCAGCCTTAGAAATTAAATGTATTGTCTGCTATGATTTCCACAGTTACCATGTATGAGCAGTTAGGCAGTATCATTGATAGATATATGCTAGCCTTTCACTTTCAAAAGTCTGAAATTCAGCTTTTGCATTAGATTAAAAGTACAAGCAATGTTGGCTGGATTAGTTTAGCTCCTGGCTGGCTTCTGTAACAAAGCAACCAAACCAAACTGGCAGTGCAGTCAGTTATCACTAGCTGTCTTGATAACTGCCGTTCTTGTGCATAACCTACACGTAGATAACCTTGTATGTGATTGCAGAAAGTTTACTTTCAGTTAAAGCAGTTGCTTTCTCTTCACATGAACAGCTTTGTTTTATACATTTCTATAACAGGCAGGCATAGCTAGTAAAGTTATGCAAAGGCAAAAAAGACTAGGTGATTTAGACATAGTTTCAAAAAACCCTCCAGCAGGCCACATGAAAGTAGATCATGTTTGCTCAGGCAAACACGCAAAAGCTAGGAAATACCAGAATCCATGTTGTCCATATAACCTTAATATGGCTGTCTATGTATATGCCTAAATTCCTTGGCCCCTGGTACCTGAGTGGGACATGAATCAGAATTGTGTAAGACAGGGGAATTTTGATTTTGTCACCCTCCTCAAATACAGGGTGTCTAGGATGGTTTTACAGGATTAAAACAATGACTTGCCATCACCCCATGCCCTTGCGTTTGGAGACGCCTTATTTTAGATTAATCTATTAGATTATTTTATTTTAGATTAATCGTTTCAGAAGAGGCATACTTCCAGCATCCACAGTTCTGGTCCTGTTTGGTGGAAGCTCGGCGATATTGAAAGTCAACACAACATTGGGATTTATAATGGAAAGTGTGTGGCACCCATGGTGACACAATTATCTGGAGGAATTTCTGTCAGGAGTTGTGGTCAATTGGGTGTCCCTGTGCTAGATTGCTCCAGCAGTGAGGCTCATGGAAGGGTTTTCCAGCTCTTTGCTTTCTTCTGCTTCCCCTGAGCCACAGTTTTTTAAGTGCTCAGTTGTGCTCCATATGTGGCTAGCCTTGAAATTGTTCCTTTCCTTTTTTTTTTTTCTAATTTATTTATTAAAAAAAAAAAGGATGATTTCACTGATGGGGTTCAGAGGGTGTCTCCACAAAGAGTTGCAGCAGCTCAGCTGAGGGGCTGGTAAATTGTGGTGGTCGTGACATAGCAGGTGTGGAATGAGGGGGAGATCAGGAACCTGTTTCCTGGCTTTTCTGCTGGAAAAATTATAATGTGGAACAAACCATTCATTTTCACTTGCACTCTCACTTGTAACTTTAATTTACATCTCTGAAGATATAGTACTGTGCTGCTACTCAAATAGCAGTCTCTCATCTAGCTCATGAGTGCATTTTACCCAGACCTCACCTTATCTGCAGGCAATCTGTTATTTTTTACCATTACCTGGCTCTTTCAGAAAGTGGCTGCAAGTCATGAAGGCAGAGTGAAACCAGTACATTGCTTCCTGCTGATCAGATCTCAGTAAGAATTAACAGACCTTAGAAGAATTTCCCAGCAGACCTCAGTAGAGATTAATTAAGTACCCCTTCTCCACTGGATTAACCAAAACATACTGTTTCATTTAGTAATGAGAACTTCTTCAATATGCAGACCAGGTGCTGCAGCCTTGTCCTTGCCTGGCCCTGGGCCCTGCTGAGACGGGCACTGTCCTGACCCCATCCCCATCCTGTCCCCATCTCAGGGGCTGCCTTCCTGGCTGGGCTAGGTCCCACAGTGCCTGGGGATGGCGGGGCTGTGGCCGACCCCAGGCATTGTCCCCGGCCCAGCCTATCTTGCCTTGCTGGGGTCTGTGGGATGGGGCTGGTTGGGAAGGGAAGGCATCACACCACCCTAGAGGTCCCACAGCCCCCAGCCTCACCAGGGTGCCCTGGTGCTGCCTCCTGATCCAGCTCCATGGCCCCAGGGCAAAGCTTTCCACAGAGTGCGCCCTCTTATGTACGATTTCATTAACAAGCTAATCAATTTTGCTTTAAGGACAAACTGAGGCTGATGTGCTCAGAAGCACACAATGTTAACTTCTCAAAACTGCTTCTACAGCTAATATTCCCTGTGCACGATGTTTGCTGTAAAAATGGGCACAGAGCTGAAAGAGTCTGACTCCAGGACCTGTGAAGGAGTCCCAGCACAGGCTGGAAACAGTGAGCAGTTCTGTAGATGGCATTTGCCAGCCTTTGGAAGGCAAAAAAAATCAAAGCATTTGGCCTTAGGACTTCCTAGAGTCATAGGAACTTCCTAGGAGCTGCACAGGTACCCTGACTCTTCTTCATCATGTCCCTGGGGCCATGGACATCAGACCTCTCCTTGATTCCCAGTGCTACAGCTGCACCTTCATGTCTCCCAATTCTCCCTCTGGGCAGAAGCCAGGACAGAAAGAAAACTAGCAGAATAGCATTAATTTTGATTCCCTTTTCTACTGGGTTCCTAGCAGGGAACTGTGCATGGCAAGATGTTTCCTTCCTAAACTCAGCTAACCCTTTCTAGCCAAGTCTGGAGCACACAGTGTCGCCACCAGGAGACTTTCATGAGGAGGTGGAAAGGGGGCAGATAGCTTCTCTCTGAGGTCTTACCTTTCCTTTTGGCTCCTGTTCATTCTCATCTGTTTCACAGCATAAGGGAACACAGAGGCGTCTGAACAGGCCACCTAGAAAATTCACTGTTGTGCACTGGAAACTGGAGAAAGGAATGCCTGATCCATCACTGTGCTGCTGCCGGGCTGAGGGCAATATAACACCATGGAAATCAGCTGGGATGAAGCTGGAATAGAGCTACAGTGGATCAACATAGACAATAAACAGTCACATGGTTATATTTATACTTGAGGCCCTTGTGCATCAAAAGTGCTCCTTGCACTGCAAAGCAGCAGCATCACACTTGTAAGTACCAATACAACACACCTCTTTGCACAGCATGACCTGCTTAGAACAAAAAAATACAGCAGCCCAGTTTTGTGTAAGCCTGGTTTTCATTTTCAGAGCTGTGAGCTTGTAACATATTGCTACTGACTGTCTTTATTCAACAAGAATAATGTCAAATGCTCTTCTGGCAGAAAAAAATGCAGACTTTGACCACACATTAACCCCATTAGTATGGTGTTAACTTTTGACTTTAATTCTGGCACAGTGTTAGGGATATTTAAAAGCAGAACAAAATGAAAGGAAATGTTAAACACATTCCTCTTTCTCTTGAAAACTGGAATGATAATTTAATGCTAATGTCATGAGATGCCTGAAAGGGTTTCATGTCTCTGTGTCTTGCATAGAGTGTTACTGGAGGTAACCTGGGCAACTTGCAAACAACAGCTGAAAAAAAGAAACATGTAAGACAGTTTTTAAAAGAAATTACATGTGTATTTTACCCCATGAAGTAATTTCAGATGCATATTTTATGAGGAGTAAAGCTATTACTTCAGTAACACATTCATTATTTGATGAAAATATAACAGTGATCAAAATAATATAATGAAAAAGATTTCATTAATTATCACATTTCCTATATTGTAATTTATGCCAGCACTTTACATACAAAGAAATCTTTCTTAATAAACATTTGTTAGGGGAGTAAACCTCCTAAAGAAGTGTAATTTTGGTCTTTGAAAGGCTACATACAATGCCTCCGGAGGTTTAATATTTGGCATAATGTAATTTGCAGCTTCAGCTGCAAAAAGTGTCTGAGAAAATTAGGGGCCATAAATTACTAATTACATAAAACCTACAATAGCCAAATGATAGTTGCTTCCAACAGTGAGATTACTATAACAAAAGCCAATACTCTGATTTCCCAAGTTTGCAAGATTGTAGATGGATAAACATGAGGCATACAAAGAGAGATGTGCTCAGCACTCTCTTAAGGTAAGCCTGAATTTTATTTTTCAATGGTTGCATATATTTACTGAAGGAGAAATGTGGAGTCAGCTGCAATTGCATGAAGAAACCGTTATATCCTATGGGTAGTAAACTCCAAATATGCCCCAGGGGACTGATTGGAAGTTACCTGCAGTTCTGTCATTATCACAGCACTTTGCGTCTCTGGTGACTTTTGTCATGGTAAGCAGATTGCAGAGGAGTGAGTGCAAGATGAAAAAATCAAAGTACATGAGCATGTTTTATGATATACCCACACTTCATCTACTTCAATGAAGCACAGGAACAAGCAATCTTAAGTCTTCTGCAGCTCTAGTTATTTGTTCTTCCTGCACTGGTGATACCTAGTTTTGACAGGATTACCCCACTGTGTGTTTGTAAGTACTATAAAAATGTAGAAAGATGATCCACGCACAAGATTTTCTCATTCCCCTTAGTAATTGAATGGTGGAGCGTGAGCTTGAGTTCTTCAAATAATGTACACATGGCCAACACATCCAGTAGAGGGACAGATAAGGCAGTCCAGCTCTCTGAGATCTTTGCTGAGATGTGAGAATGTTTCCATTGACTACTGAGCTAATCACCTTGGTCATACCTTCTGGTCCATGGTGGAAGCCAAGCAGAGGGCATCTCCATGTCGCAGTGTACTGAGGCACCGATAGCTTGCCTTTTTGCATGTTGCTGAAGGCTAAGCTCAACTGCTTCTACAGGAAGGGCAAGTGGTCAGCATGGACATGCTAAGACTGAATTTTTTTAGATCAATAGGCCCTCCTTCATGTTAAAGGAGAAGATCTAGCCACCTCTTTTTTTCTTTTAATTGTATGAAGAGGAGCATTTGTTTGAGCTTTACATGCACTAGGAGCAGATTATATTTGGATGTTAAAATTAATGCAGTTCTTTGCTGTCAGCCAACATAAAATGCATTGCTTGGGATTTCTCTGAAGTTTCACATCACATTTGTTGTAAATTATTTTAAATAACAGGGATGAGAAATGTGGTATAATGCAGCACAAGAATTTTAGCTGAGATAACACAGAAATAATGGATGTTTCTTTATAGTCACAAAATTTGTTACAGTAGTATAATTTATACTTTAGTAAATGAAATATTAGGCTATATCCAGAATATCATTGTATTAGACATTGTAGAGATATACCATAACTGTTTGTCTGTGTCTCAGAGCTATGATCTAAGAGCCTTAACAGGAAAAAAGCAGCAGAAGGGAGAAAAGGGTGACAAAAATATCTCAACAGCTGAAGTGCAGTTCATAGCCAAGCATTAGAAGAAAGCATCTCACCATTTCTGATGTTGTCCTCTCTTCATGGGTGCCAGATCAAACAATAGGATGAGTAAGAATTCCCTCTGCTCCCTTTCCCTGGCCAGAACTGCACCAGGTGCTACCAGCCTGAGAAATGCTGAGGCCATCTCACCATTCAGCTACACACATGAAACATGCCTGGCTGAAAGCTGAGAGTGCTTGCTACATGCAAAACAGCAAACTTCATTGTAGTTTTTTCTTCTGTCAATGACTTCTGCCGCAGTTACTTTCAAAGACCAAACATCAAAATCCATCACGTAATATCCCAAACATCACAAAAGAAATTTAGAAACTAAACCTACGTGTATAAATTTTCGCATTGGTTTAGAAATGCAGCTAGTCCAGCTGCTCAGTTCTTCTTTGGAAATCCCTAGATAGCAAATGTTGACTACAGAAGAAACACTGGGCAAGCAGTTAATCCCTAAGATGGGCACCTCTCTTAAGGGCTGAGGAAAATGGCTGTAGTAACTGGCTATGGTAAAAAGAGTAAACACGGTATAAGTTGCAGCTACCCTTCCTGAAGTCATGTGTTTCCTGTTTATTTTCCCTAGCTTTTCTGTTACTTCCTTGCATTTAGAGGAGGAATAAGTAAATATTATTTAGGATTCATATAGCAAATATAAGGCATTGCAGTTAAAACATCTAGATAAATACAGGTTCTAGAAATAAGCCTCTACATAAAAGCAGACAGTTCATACGAATCTTTCATATGATTGTTTAACCCTAATATTTTTCTCTGTAAGGTTAATATTTTATTCCATTTTACCTCCCATAAATTCTTGAGAAGCACACCATAAAAAAGTGACAAGAGGTATCCACTTTCCTACTAAGAAGTCAGGGAAGTCATTGCAGGTCCATTGAGTTAACTCCCAAGCACTGACTTTCTAATCATTCTTGGAAGCGTATCTTTGTGCTCTTCATTAGCGGGAGTAATTAGTAATTAATAGGAATATGCAGCATCAAAGAAGGCGGTGCAGAGGACTAGGCTTTCCAGCCTTTAACTGTCTGGAGATCCCCCTCAGTGCAAACAGAAATACTGATTAATGCAGTCTCCCTTCTGATTCTCCTCTGCCCTCTTTTCCACAAGCACTTTTCATAAGACCGCGCTCTGAATCCGCAGCCTCACTAGCTAGTCACAGCCATGCCCGCTCTGCAGCAGAAAGTTACTCAGGTTGAATGTACATCAATCTCCCCGCAATAAATGTGTCACAACCTGCTGCCGGTAGCCCCATGCACTCTGACACAGAGACTCTCCTGGTCCCAGGAGCCCTCAAGGAGCCCCAGGCTGTGGTATGGTACAATGCAATGGCATCATCACGTTTATGCCTTCACAATGGGATGCTGCTTAGCAGGGATGCTGCCGATTCTTCAGCTCAATGTGCTCTTAATCACA
The DNA here is from genome assembly GCA_013400535.1 of Scopus umbretta. Classification (NCBI taxonomy): domain Eukaryota; kingdom Metazoa; phylum Chordata; class Aves; order Pelecaniformes; family Scopidae; genus Scopus; species Scopus umbretta. Next base: position 25,625 of record VZTL01004416.1, read on the forward strand.
ACACATAGGTCCATTCTCTTCCAAAATATCAATGTAAGAACATAAACTATAAATAAGTACAATGCAATAAGCAGAAAGCAGCATTTATTTTCTCTATTTTTTTCTCTTTTTCCTGCTCTCTTATTACTTCTCACCAGGTACTCCCTAGTCCATCTCTACTCCCATGCTCTTTCATCTCTTTCCTCTGTCTTTTCTCCCTCAAAGATGCCCATTTTGTATGAAATACTACTGTAAAAATTGTTAGCCCATAAACCTGATTCAGGGGAGCTTACTACTAGTCTGTGGATCAGATTGCAAGGAGCCATGTTTATATCACAAAACTGATCAGAATTCAGCCTACCAATATGAAAGAGAGGCTGACAGCCATCAGAGAAATTCAGAGGCGCCATTTTAGAGAGCTGAATAAGAAACACTAACAAGTTGATTTCACGAATGAGAGGAGATTCCACAGGCTGGAGGAGAGACACATGCAAGAGGGAGAGAAGAAAGGAAAGAATTTAAAAAATTTGGGCCTCAGCCTAAAGAGTTCTCCAGAAAATGAGGAAATAGAGGCATTCAGATACATAGATGACCTACATTATTTTATCTAGATTTATTGTCTGTCTCTCATAGTACTAAAAGAAAGAACAATCAGTCTAGAATCTCTTTTGAAAGGCCTTTGTGTTATGAGCTTTAAGTGCTATGTAGCCACAGAGAGGCTAAAGCAAACTCAAATTGTTCATGTGACTGGAGATTTGGGAAAGAGAAGTCCTAGGTTTAGCACTACTTCATGAGATTACTCATACCAAGAAGCTGCACATTGGAGAAGGCAAGGAAAGAGTGGGCTGGACTTCACCCAAAGCAAATACAAGCTTTGAAGTGCATCGGTCCAACATGTAAAACTAAAACACAGGCATCTAGCTATACAGCCTCTCCTTATTTCCTTCTTGCCTTCCATAACCGGCCTTATCCAACTTGAGGGAGAAATAAGTTGGTTATTCACCATTGATGGATTTTTCCTTGGGTGGATCTCACATGTCTGCATTCGCAGGCTGCATGTGAATGATCCTATCACTGAGCTGCTTTGCCCCATGCCTGCAAATTGGAGCCTATAGTGAAGCTCGATGGAAGTTCAGACTGGCTGAGATGCACTCAGATCCACTTGTGTGTGAGTGGTTGCTGGCCCTAATACAGACAGAAGTAAAAAAAAATAGGCTAGGACCTATAGGTCGGTCAGTAGCGTACAAATGGTACTTAAGAACCAGAACTTGCTATGGGCTCATTTAGCATTTTGAATAAGATTCTAGTTAGCGACTGTTTAAACCTTTAAGCCTATTGAAAACACACAGAAAAAATCTTTGTCCCATGTTCTTTCCAATTCTCTCTCAGTAGATTGCTTTCCAAGAATCTCCAACCGCAAAAAATCTGTTGTCCTGCTGTTATTTTATAGATGTGCATTTCTGGCTTTTCAGATCCAGTGCTGACCAAGTGCCCTTTTCTTGCCAGAGTAAGCCACAGGGTTCCTGCATGCAGCTTCATAGAGCCCCAGCTGATGTCCGACCCCCTCAGATGTGTCTGTATACAGGATGGAAAGCCAACCTCTTTAATCTCATAAGTGGCCTTGCATGAATTAGGGGGTTGTGCTTCTGACTTTTTCTTCATTATCAGTAGGCCATGTTGATCTAGCTGATCAAAACTGGCAACTCCTTTGCTCAGTATCTTTATGACGATAGTTATTTACCACTTAATGTTTCTTCTGCCAGATTTGTCTCCATATGATCACACTTCACGCCAACATGAGATACTTTGTTAGGAATTTGTAAGTACTGCAGCCAATACATTCCTAAATCCAGCCACACTGCTTCTGTAATTCTTGTCTATTTAATATACACTGTTGTACTTCATGTCCATACCTAAGCTCTCTCTTGCTATTAATGTTACCTTGATAGTAATTAGATAATTAATATGCTATGACCTTTGCTTAGCATGATTTCCTTCTCCTCTGTTGCCGCTATATGTTCTGTTTTCAGATACTTGCCATAAGCCATTTGCATCATAGAGTACATTTTTTCCTGTTTTTTTGGCATATAAACCTAGAAGAATCCTTTTTCATACCCATAGAAATAGCAAAAGTAATTACAACATCAGCACCAGTTCTGTGTTTCGGTTATAAAGCAGTAGCTGAAACCAATTGATGTGGTTAGTATTAAACTGTCTTGGTGCCTGTTGGAAACTCAAGTGACGGAGTTCAAATGCTAAGTAACATTTGATATCAATTATAGAACACTAAAGATTTTCCTGTTTGGACTAATGAGCAGATCTTCTCGACATTCTTGCATATCATCTTTCATAATGAAGCCATCCTTATTGCATTGCATTTGGCCAACAATTTCTGAGACATCCTGATCTTTTTTTATTTATTGGTCATCACTTAATTCTCACTCTGACAATACTTATTTTTCACTCCTGGAACATAGCCATGCTCAAAATTTAATACACAAATTTGTTCCCACCTTTAATTCTTAAATACTTTGTTGTCTTAGTATTCTGCACGGTACACAACAAACTTGATTCTCAATTATGCTAAGGCTTTTTTTTTTTTTCAACTACTCTTCTATCTAAAAGGATCTTAAACTTTATGGAAACAGCCCCTTGAGAATAACTCCTGCACGAAAAGCCCTGTAAGCAGCACAAGAGCTCTAACTCCCTGGCCCTGCTGTCAGGGGGGAAATACGAAGACAGGAATTTGTTGTGCTGTACAAGTTCTTTGCTTTGCATGACTGTTAGTAGGTCATGGGAATCAGAGCCCTTGGGTGCCTCGAATTCATGGCACAAGCGTATCCACTTGAGTGCAGAAAGTACAAATGTTTCACACAGAGAAACACGCACATGTTGCTGTCAGGTCCCAAATTAGCTGCTGCAGAAAATCCTTTTTATTATTATGTTTTTGTGAAAAGCTGTCATTTGTGGGGTAATTTTCATACGCCCGAAACTGTCAACACAAAGGTATCTGTTTTTTATATTCTGAAAACATGACAAGGCCTGCATTTCTTTCTAACATTGGGTTGGTGGGTGTAATGCATCCAAGCCATTCAGAATGCATTCAGTACACCATTATTTTCTAATAAGCAATCATAGTCCTTAATGTTTAATGAGAAGTGAAAGACTTATGATTTAAGGTATGCCCAGGTTTGTTTCTGTGACTGCAGCTGTTTTAAGGATCTGAAGCGTGATCTACAATTACTTTCTGTTGATTTCAAACTCTTTAATTTGGAAGAACTTTTGCCAGGCTTTACAATTTGTATGGCTATCATGTGTTTTGCCAGCAATCCTGGCATAAAAGACCATCATCCTAACAAAAAATCTACAAACGTAACAAATTTAAAACATAGAAATTTGTCTTGGCTGCTCCATCATATTCCCTTTAGTCCTATTTGGATTCTTTTCTAGCTGAGAATAGTACTGTCATGCATCCAAATACCATGATGGTAGGTGCATACAAATCTTTTAAATGAAAATAACCAATACATGTAGTCAGTGGTAGAAAAATATTGAATAAAGATGATATGCTTTGGCCAATGATCACAGGAAAATTTCTAATGAAATGCTATGTGGTTTCTGAGATCAGTGGAAAACAGGGCTCGGGGATTAGAATTTGGGGTTTTTTTTGGTTTAGAATTTTGCCTAAAGGATGGGTATGCAGCTGTCAAGACAGAGCTTACAGTCTGTGGGCAGACAAATCAGTATGGCTGAGATTGGAACCTGTTGGTCCATAGCACTGACATGTTTCAAAGCAATATTATTCTATCCTCCAGCAGAGTAATTAATATTACATATAAAACAAGCAAATAAAAATTCAAAGCCTACTTCTCTTAATGTCCCATCCTCTCCAATCCTACAGAGACAGACTTGAAGATTATGAGATGATAGGATCACTATTTCACAAGCAAATTCTGTTTTTTTTTATCTGCCAGCTACCCGGTGCAGGGGATCCTGCTGTCAGAAGAAAGATCAACAATTTTAAACAGCTTTTTCAAATAGTACCAGAATGCACATACATTAGAGAGACAAACCATGATTGCACAGCCAACCTTGATTGTGTCATTTTCCAACTTTTGAGTACTTTAGTTTGCAGCTTCGATTTTAATTATAGTGAAATTATCTCATTTGGATGTGTTATTTCTTAGGCATATTTTAAGGTAAGGTAATTGGAATTTGTGTATATGATGTACATATGCAAGAAAAGAACTTCTTTAGTAGTTTTTGCTCAGCTGTAGCAAAGGAGAGTTTTAGAGAAAAAAGACACTCCTGAAGCTTGAGGGTGTTTCTTCTGCAGTATATCAAAGCCTTACAGTAAACAGTGAAGCTGTGAGAGATTTATAATGGAAAAATCACAAGACTCCTTTATCATGGGGAGTATTAACTAACCTAACTGCTAGGGAGGATACCAGTTTCTCTGTAACAGTCCTGTGAAAGATACCACTGTTACCTGAAGAAAGAGTAGCAGCCTAGTAGGTGTATTACACTTATGAAAAAATTACTGAAAGCTTCTAAAAGTCAGGTGTCAGTTCTGCTGGAAGAAGAAACCCTTGGAAGCTCTTGCAACAGCCCTTAACAGCCATGGCTCCATGATACGGGTGTCAGAGCCTTAACCTGCTGGATCCCCCGGCAAGGCAGATTTAAGCCAGTTTAGAAGTCAGTATGAGGCATAGCCAAATTAGCAGAAGCATGCAGTGGTGATTTTCTGCCAGCACGTGTCACTGGTATCCTAGACAGCTCCCTGCTTGTCTGCCCTGTGCATACCAGGACACCAGCCCTGCCGCACAGCAGGAATATTTTGGGGCAGTTCACTCAGACAGGGCCAGCTTTCCATTTCCAAGGTCAACTGGTGACCCAGGAAATAGCTTCATAAAAAGTACCATGCCACTGGCAGGCCAAAATGCCCCGGGAATCTTGGCATTACAAGTACCATGTGCTATTTTTGCCTCTTCCTTGAGCAACAGAAATAGCAGCAACAGCATGTATCCATGCCTGGCAGGACTGGGCAAATGATGTGGCTGCATCGAGGCTTGGCATCAGCTTTCTGTTCACCATGGACCGTGTAGAGAAGGCAGGAGGCAGAAAATGGGAAGCACAGACCAACAAAATAGTTGCAGCATGCACAGGTGTATTGCACAAGAACTTCTCCAAGGCAAGGAAGGGAAATGTTAAACTTTTCCCAACACAGCTGATGTGTATAGGTGCCCAATGCAGCTGGTTTTGGCCTGGGGCTTGGTTCTGGCTACACTGCAATGGCATCTGCTGTAATGGCTGCATGTAGATATAATGGCCAAGGTCTGCTGCCAGTGTCCAAGAAGAAAGAAATGCTACAGGGCTCTGGAGCCTGCACTGAAGGGTAGGCAAGAACTTTGGGTGAAAAATGGATAAGGATGGAGGAGTGAAAAAGCTTGTGACCTTGTTGTGGCCATGCTGATAGAGGAAGGTAGCATGCCAGGGTCTTTTCAGTACCCCAGTCCTGCCAGGATGAGTTTGTACTAGATAAGTCCTTTGTTTCATGGTAGTTTTAATATGGTAGTAGAAAAACTAAAACTGAATTTATGGCTTAGGAGAACCATAGCTGTTACTGACCTATCAATGCTCAACGCTGCTTACCACCTCTGTGTTGGACTGTGAACTGCTGCCAATGGAGAACTTGCAAATATTTGCTTTTTGCATCCTTTGCTATAAGTGATAAGTCATCTGCAGGCTGGGGGTACAGCTGGGCTGCTATATCTCAGACCACTGCAGCTAGACCTGGCAGATGTCACTTGTATGACTTCTGCTCAAGCAATAGAGTTTTTAAAGGAATCACTTATGTAGATTTGTTCCCATAAGTATAAAAACCTAGAAAAAAGAAATAAGAACTGCCCCAAATCAACTGCTCCTTCTGAAGAGTAATCAACTCGCCAATCCTGACCATAGGATCAAAGATACATATGTAGACTATTAATAGGGATATAAGTATATTAATATTGCTGAAAACAAGCAGGAACTATTTCTCCCAGATTTACAGAACAGAGCAGCTTAATTCTCAACTTTCTGAAGCTAAATGTCTGGAAATTCCAAACTAGAGATGTGAAAATGGTGTGCAAAACATTCAGGAGTGTTGTATGAATACCAGTGTTTGTATGTCTTATTTCTGATCTAAATCATAATTAACCAAAAAGCAGGTCATCACCAAGTGGGACCAGAGAGGAGGTCATTCTATGGCCATGATGGATTTTGTCCTTGTAATACTAGTGGTAAAGAGACAATGTGAAATAATAACCTCTGCTTTACATGTTATGCCTTGTAGAAAGCCTGAGATGTTATAAAAGAGTTAGTAACCCGACAAAGCTTTCAGGAAAGAGTTAAGAGCTATTTTTGTATGTCACATAGTGAACAGGGACTTAAAGAAGGGACTCATTTTTCTCAAGATTTAAGATAATCAAAGGGGTTAAGAAAATCCCTGCCAAGGTAGACAGGTGAACCTCTTTTTTGTTGCTTCTGCTCACAGCTGTCTGGATTGTTGACAAGTTTTGTTTGCTTCATGGTCATTTTCCCCTCAAGTTTTTTGTAGATCTAAAATTATTCATTTGGCAGGGAAGAACACTGAAAGGAACAGGAAAAATCACCTGATTAACATGTGGCTCAGAGGCTGGTGCCATCAATGAAATTTTGGGTTTTTTGATCATGGGGAGGTTTACACAGCACCAGGCCTGCTGGCGACAGATGGAGCTCAGCTGTCTCAAAGCGGGAAAAGGATTCTCGCTCATGAGTTGGTGGGGCTCATCAAGAGGGCTTTAAACTAGGCTTGAAGGGGGAAGGGGATGCAACCAGACTCACTAGAGAGGAGCCTAAGGGTGGCATGCCAGTGTTGGGAGTGAAATCAATAGCCCAGCTGAAGTTTATGTACACTGATGCACACAGCATGGG